>JAQQAE010000418.1:0-34014 GCA_029823295.1 Pseudamia nigra
GATAGATAGATAGATAGATAGATAGATAGATAGATAGATAGATAGATAGATAGATAGATAGATAGATAGATTTTACTGATCCCAGAAAAAGGGGAAATTCACATACGGCAGTGAACTGAACGTGCAGTTTGAGGAAAAGAGGAGGAGGGAGGTGATACACTTGGATAGAGAGGAAAAAAGCACATCTTCTCAGAATTCAGCTCAAGAGTGAGCAAAATTATGAAAACATAGAAAAAAACCCTGTTATTGCACATATAGCAGACAGTTTCACACATTAACACAGCTGGGGTGTGTATGTGAGAATGTGCATTGTGATCACCGGTTGCGCTGTGTGTAATCAGTTTCTGATAGAGTCCAGATCTTAATGCCGTGGTCACACTATGTCCAACAAACACGTCCTTCACAAAGTTCAGCCAGACTCCACACAGAATGTTTTTGATAAGCAGCCCATTCTCCAGCAGAGTCCACTCCGGGGGAGAAAACAGCCTGTTCCGAGGCCATCAGGAAGACAAAACAAAAGATAACCCACGTTTTACGGAGACAGACCAGAATTTCATGTCCTCCATACCCAATTTCATATATTTTGTCCCAGACTTCAAAGATCCCTTCCATAAAGAGAAATCCCCCTGTTACCCCTCATTCGATTTACCTCAGAAATCATCCAAAAAGTTCGCACCGGATTTCTCTTCCCAACTGTATAATTTGAGACAGAGCTTCACTGGGCTCGGAAACAGCTCTGTCCGTTCTTCTGTGTCGATAACCAGGAAAATACCCACACCAATCAGCAGAAATCCTGTTACCATGGTTCCAAATGGGTAAATGTCCATCACGTCCCCAGTGGGCAGCGTCTCAACAAACACATTCGTTTCCGTGCGTCCACCGACCCCTTACGTGTCCTCAGACGACCTCGGGTTCCCCTCGACCCGTCTCCTGCATGTCATTAAAGTCCAGCTGGTCAATTCCATGTCGTTTTGAGAATGAGCACGAAAACACGCCGACAAACATAGCAACAGGTAACGGGGACGAGAGCAGATAGAAATGCGTCCTCTCTCTCTGAAAGCCAGAAGATGAATTTCCTTCAGAAATTATGACACATGGCTGCTTTTCTAAGAAAAAGTGTCAGTATCGGTATCAGCAATATTGGTCCTGTATTTATTTAGTGTCACATCAATACCAAATTTTGCAGTATTGCACATCCCTAATTTGCATATTTTGATCAATTCAGGATGACTGTGATGTCACTCACAGGTCTATAAATTGCAGTGAATCACGTTGGAATGTCGTCGTTACCCTTTTGGAGCAAAACGCAGTGACCACATTAGTACAACAAAAAATAGAGCGAATAAAATTCAACAAGTCGACTTAATGACACAGTAGGATTTAACAAGCACTGCCGAACAAAGACAATTTAACAACTACCATCAAGCTGTTTGTCAGGGAAGCCCAGTACGGGCGTCAAAGCCCAGGACAGCAAATACAAAGATGATAAAACATGGCCCACCAGACCTATCAGAGGATCGAGATGAAACATTTGAGACCATGACGACTCATAAAAATGTCTTCCCTTAGTTTTTTTTAGAGAGAAGTCAAATGTAACGCTGTGGAAGCGAGGACCTTTACAAGCCAAACAAAGGTCGCCCGATGGCCATTAAAACTCTAAGCTGTTTCCACACTGGCCTCACTGTACGAGCCTTGATTTTGTGCCAGTCTGTCTCAAAAACTAACTGTTGTGAGATCATGGAACACAAATGTTGCCTGAAGGCAAGAAGGAAAATAAATAAATAACAATTATGCTAAAATAATATAGTTTCCTGTTAAAAGTGTGGTGATGTCATAGCTACCAGCTACAATGAAAAAATCTACGACCTGCGATCCGTCATGATCTGAACCCAATCCGATGACCATTCTTGTTTGCCTTCAAGCGTTTTGCCCCAACAGTATTAATATATTTTTCTGATATTTTATATCCATAATTTATCGAAGTAAAATTTTCACTGATATCTGTCTCTTTTCCAAAAGTGAACCAGGTCATAACAATACAACCACAAACAGCACTCAAACACTACTTGTAGATTTGCAGCTTGTGCTCTATAGATTTTAAACCTTATTATCAATCAACCAATCAACTTTATTTATAAAGCACTTTAAAACAACCGCAGCTGAAACAAAGTGCTGTACAACAGGGACAAATACGATACAACACAAACAAAACCCCAAACCACAGGATGCACCGGGTTTATTAATCCACTTTCATCCGGTCGCTCGATGTTCTCAATCCTTCTAACTCTTCCCACTTGAGAAAGGGAGTGAAAATCATTTCATACGATTAGCAAGGCCACCGCTGGGTCGTCTTATCAGTCGAGGATCTTTCCTCTGTTGTATCAAACTACATCTGACCAACCTCATGTCAAGATCAATAGTTGTGATTGGTTCTGCACAGTCTAGGCCAGCCATGGGCAATTCCAGGTCCTGAGGGCCGGTGTCCATGCTGGTTTTCCAACTGTCTCTGCCCGACCCACTGCTGATTACCTGAAGCAGGTGTGTTCAGTCAGTTAGAAGCTGGAAGGTAAAGTGGGTGGGGTGAAGAGAATGGGGAGGGAACAGAAAGCTGGGAAACAAGCAGGACCCCGGCCCTCGTTGCCCACCCCTGGTCTAGGCCCATTGGAAATGACATAGATGGGAACAGAACAAGACTGATCTGCCGGAGAAAATCAACATGCTCCCAGACAGATGCATGGTTTCTGATGCATCTGTCAATAAGAAAGAAGAAAATCAGTCCAGTGCTGTTTAATTATAACCAATTTATTGCGATATGATGAAATATAGTACACAGAAGCAAGGATGTGGCAAAATTGTAGCTTTATCTTTTGACCCTTTGACGAGACAATGTTTTCTACATTTTAATGTTTAATCACTAAAATTGAGAGGGAAAGTAATTTAATTTCAAGTTCAGATTAGGATTCTGTAGGAAATTAAATTACTTCCCCCACTATTTTAATGATTAAGAATTTTAATGCAACACACTGCTTGTTAATTTGCGTTGCTGCTTAAAATGCAGTGTGTTCTAGTAGTGAGATATGCAACCCATCAAAATATGCACATTCCCCGACACGTCCCATCTGCCAGCAGCTTGTACCATCGATTGAATGCACATGTGTCCGCCTGAGATGACAAGCAACTACTGTACTCGTTAATTTAATCAAGAAGGACAGAAGAAGAATGAGAGAAGTTGCTTATCTCACAGTGCGTCACTGCTTCCGACAACAGAAACAATCCTTCAGCGGCCGAGCCAGATTCTGATAAATGTGAGACCAGCGGGAAAGAGAACAGGACGAGCTGCCTCTTAACCTCAACACACACGCTTTGTTCACCAGCAGCAACATGTTTGCAATATTCATGCCAGCCCGTGTTTGCGGGGGGGGGGGGGGATGCATGTGACTTTTACTGCGCATCATTAGCATTCCTCCTCTGTCTCGGGAAGGAGAGCCAGCATTTCTCATCAAATGCTAACTGTGTGTGATGAACTGCGGCTCTCATTTTAAAAATGGCCAGTCCCTGTTTAAATTCCCATTTGACTGCGTGTGTGTGTGTGTGTGTGTGTGTGGGGGTGTGTGTGTGTGTGTGTGCACAGCTGAACAAATTTATTTTTCCAGCAGCTTAGTGGCTAATGCTCCCCAGACAAGAATGTGCCGGAAGCTTTCCAAGGAAGCAACTCGCAGGCTTGTATGAGCTGTTATTCATAATCCACGAGGGAGGTGTTTGTTTCATTCTGTGAATATGGATACACCTCCTACTTTGACTTTAAAACATTTAAAATAACATGCTCATTTGCCGCAATTTAACTTTAATCTTGGGTCCCTCTAGATTAGTTTTGCACCCGTCGTAGCTCAAAATAGTCTGCAATTATTTGAGAATGAAAATATGAGATCACAAATAGGGAGAACTCTTCCTGAAATAAATGGATTTGCCTTATTTGGAGTTTCCAGGTAAGGGGAAGAGTTTTGCTAGATAACTCTTATGTAAACAATGGATGTCCAGTGGGGCTGGTGCAATTGTGCAACAATGTTGAGCGCTGTAAGAAACAGATTAATGGTGAACATATGCTGCTATTGCCATGTGAGCCCTGCTCAGACTGCCGAGCCACACGGCTCAGACTGCTGGGCCGCACCGCTCGGATTGCCGGGCCACACCGCTCGGATTGCCTGGCCGCACCGCTCGGACTGCCGAGCCACAAAGCGCGGAGCTGTCAGGATGCCAGGCTGCGCACGAGGATCTCCAACACCACTGTGCAGCTAGAAGGATGGACCACCCGCAAGACTAATCGCAACCATAACTCTGGTACGAGCCATGGAGGTGTACTGCGCATCTATGTTCACAACTAGTACACAGAGCCAAGCTGTTGACGGGTACTGCTCCCCTCATTTTGACACTTTGACTATCACCTGCCAAGTTTGCTGTCGTAATATATGGTTGTAACTGTTACAGCTGTTTACTTTGTCCCGGAGGCGACCGCTAGCCTAGCCCTTAGCTACCACTCCGCTGAGAATAACCATCTAGGGACGTCAGGCACACCGTAGCGCCATAGTGACCCAAGGTGAAAAAAAAGTATTGAAACCGAGCATTTGCGAGACGTGGAAACAGGAATTGCTGAACCAAAAGATTTCCAGAAGATCGATAGACTGTGTTTTGTGCTTTCTGACATGTTTAAGATCATTTTTTTCCTTTGCAACATGACCCCCTTTTCCACCACAGGAACTTTTCCCATTTACCCAGAATTTTGAAAAGTCTTGGTGCATTTCCACCATAATTACCAAGGTAAAAAAAAATTCCCCAACCCAAAACTTTCTCTAGAAAAACTTCCTGTTAGCAAGGTGGAACTTTTAAGATTGGCGGGAATTCTAGAGGGGGCGGGGCTGTCTGAACACTGATTGCAAACACACACCTTCCTCCTCCGATTCAGGATAAGGCCAAGCACATCACCCAGGGCTAGTGTAAAAAACAACTCAAGTCCTGAACATACACGTAGGGTTCGATGAGGTTTGGTTTCAGGGATTTGTCTTGGTAGTTTAGTGAACAGACTTGGGCCTAGAAATCTGGGAATGAAATCACAGCATATGTAAGCTAACCGGGAGGTGAACCGTAACACTGCGCATTAATTGTAACAGCTAAATTTTCTGCCTTGTAGGGTTGTTCTGTGAAGCATGACGCCTTGCCCGTACATCATCAGCCTGACTCGAATACATTACCCAGAACTTTAGGGTGCAATGGAAATGTAAAACACCAAGATTACCAGGAATTCTTTTACCCAGGTAAATAAATTCCTGGTAATAAAGGTTCCTGGGCATGTTAGTGGAAAAGGGGCTATGGTAGAGATGTCGGGAAAAAAAATGTAAAAGCATCTTGTGGGCAATTTAAGGACTGTCTATAAGAAATTCAGTCCTGTAAAATCATTGTAGGGCTTAATGTGACAATTATTTTATTGTCAATTAATCAGCCACTTATGTTCTCAATTAATTATTTAGTCCAAAAGGGACATTAAAGACTACAAAATAAACCAAAAACACTCTTACTTAAGAAGTTAGAATAAGAGAAATTAGATTTCTTTGTTAAAATATTATTAACACCACCTGTCAGAAGTCTGGTCAAATCTTCTCCTTCAGTGGTTTTTCTTTATTATTATCATTATCAACATTGTACATTAATACTGAAGACATCCAGCCCATGAACATGCATGGAATTATATAGTAAACAAAAAAGTGTTCAACAACCCCCACGTTTTTATATTTTAGATTGTCCAAAGTCGCCACATTCAGCTTTGATGACAGCTTCGCACAGCTGTGGCATTATCTCACCAGATTCATGATCTAGTCACCATGAACGGTTGACAATTCACAGAGTTAATCTGTGCCATTTCTTGGCTTCTTAGTGCATCTTAGACCATCAGTTGTCTTGTGCGGAGGAAGGGTGGGTCAGTCGCCCTATTAGTGCTATGACAAGACACACTCAGTTAAGTCCAGAAAAAAGACAGCCCATCATTACTTTAAGAAATGGTCAGTCAATCTGAAAAATGAATGCAGTCACCAAAATCATCAAATACTATCTGAAGTGCTACAGTGGCCTCTGACAGTATTGGAACGGTGAGGCCAATTCCTTTATTTTTACTGTAGCTGAAAACATTAGGGTTTGACATCAAGCAATGAATATGAAAAAAGATCAGTATTTCAGCTTTTATTTCCAGGTATTTACATCAAAATTGTTTAATTAACTGCTAAGATAACATCATTTGTAATGAAAACACCAAAATTTTAGGTGACCAAAAGCACAGGAACAAAATACGTTAAAATGAATAATACTTAATATCTAGTTGCAAATCCTTTACTTGCGATAACTGGATGAAGCCTACAACCCATTGACATCAGCAAACTTTTACATTGTTCTTTTGTGATGCTTTTCCAGGTTTTCACTGCAGTCTCTTTCAGTTGTTGTTTGTTTTGGGGGGGTTCTACCTTCAGCTTCCTCTTTAGCAGGTAAAATGCATGTTCAACAGGGTTTAAGTCTACAGATTGACATGTTCAGTCTAAAACCTTCCACTTCTTCCCCCGTCATGAACTCCTTGGTTGTCATGGCAGTGTGTTCTGGGTCGTTGTCTTGCTGCATGATGAAGGATCTCCCGATCAGTTTGGTTGCATCTCTCTTTAAATTGCAGACAAAATATTTCTGTAGACTTCGGAGTTCATTTTGTTGCTGTTATCATGTGTTACATCATCAATGACAATCAATGACCCCGTCCCAGAAGAAGCCTTGCGAGCCCAAGCCATGACATTACGTATTGTCTGTGGTTCACAGATGGACTATGAGTAGATCCTTTTTCTCCACTGTTAGGAGTCACTAGCTCACCTGAGCCCCAAAGATAGCCCCGACAGCCCCCTGCCAGATTCCTACGTGTTGTATAGGACGTGAATTGTGAATCTCTACTAGCCCTGTGTGTGTGCGCTTAGCCCTAAGCTAGGAGGGATGAGATTTGTGGACTCACCCAGCAGTGTCTGCTTGTAGACCTGGCAAAGGGGATCGTCTGTCTGCCAGTCCACATTTTTTTCCAGTTAAATGGCCAACCCGCGCTTGGGAAGTTGGCTGTCATTCAAAGTTTGTTAAGGTGAATATATACAAAAGGGAAAAGTGATGGCGTGCTCCTTGACATTCAGTTCTCGGTCCGTGGTTCAGTGCAGTCTGTTGTCTCTCAGCTGTATTTCATCACGATCTGTCTTCTCGAATCCTTCCACAGCTGCTTCACCTCTCGCTCTGAACACCTCGTGTGAAAGCAGCTGTTTCCAACGCATGCTGATTGAGAGCTCACACAACCACGCTTCCTCCAAATGTATGTCAGTAACTCCCTATGCTGACCACACCCCCTGGACCGGACCCTAACAATGACCTTGATAAAGGTTCATCTTTGTCTCATCAGTCCATAAAACTTTGCCTCAGAACTGTTCACCAAATTCCAATCTGTCCTTCATGTTCTTATAACTAATGAGTGGTTTGCATCTTCTGGCCTCTGTACTTTTGTTCCTGAAGTTTTCTGCGAACGGTGGATTGTGATCCTTCACTTCTTTCCTCTGGCGGTTGTTTGTGATGTCATTGACAGTTGTTGTAGGGTTTGTCATCAGCTACTGATGTTTTCCGTGGTCTACCTATTCGACATCTGTTGCTATGTACACCAGTGGTTTCTTTATTTTTCAGGACATTCCAAATGGTTGTACTGGATATGGACCGTATTTGTGCAATGGCCCGGATTGATTTTCCATCTTCGCTCAGCTTCAAACAGCTGTCTGATCCTCACATTGGTTCCACCCGTTTAACTATAAATGCATCTGCACAGACTAAACCCAAAGCTGAACCTGAGAGGAGACATTCATTTATTGTTTGAATAATCAGTGTAATAGGACACACCTGGGCAGCTAAATGCACCTGTCAGTCATATGTTACAATAATTTTGCACACTTGAAAAATGGGTTTGTTCAAACAAAAGGCGCCATCTTCTAAGTTATTTAACCAATTTTGATCTGGAAATAGAAGCTGAAATACTGATATTTTGTCTCATATTCATTATTTGACGTCAAACCCTAATGTTTTCAGTTACAGCAAAAATAAAAGAATTGACCTCGCTGTTCCAATACTTTCAGAGGGTACTGGAACTTGATGATTTATGCAACTCTTCCTCTACAATAGAGGTAACTCTTCATCTCATGAGAACTAGTTTCATTATAATGTTTTAGAATATTAGCAACTGCACCTGGCAACATAGGAGGTGAATCAAACATCATCAGACTTTAACTGTCACTACATCTGAAATCATGAAGCAAACATGATGACCACAGTCACGATTCAGGAGAATCTTTCTAAACACACTCAGCGTTGCATCCAGAAATACACGTTGAAACTGTTTTACAAAAGGATTGAGAAGCTCATCAATTATAAGAAGAAATGATTCACGTTCTCTGGACCTGAGACGGTGGAGAGTATGTTGTGATTCGCCAAGTCTTATCCTATTTTGTTAAAAATTAGCAACAGGTTCTAAAGAAGCCCCCCGCCCCCGTCGCCTTTGTCTTGCTCTCGGTGGTTCTGTTGGGTTCACTCTCTGTATAGTCATGAGGTCTCGGCCTCGAATTGTGAAGCGTCTAGAGATAATTGGCGATTATGATTGGTGCTATACAAATAAAGATTGAATTGAATTGAACTGAAATACCAAACACAAAACCACTGAAAAGTATAAAAGAAACATCTGTGATGGTCTGGGGCCACATCTGACCTGTGTGTGTAAAGGTATCACCGAAGTATCATATCTTATATAATTGTACAACAAAATATTGCCCAAGTGTGGGTCATTTCTCACAATTGTATGTTTCTGTGTTATGATCTACTGAGGGGTTAGTCAGTCAATCTGTATTTGTGTGAAATTGAGGTTAGTCATCAGCATATGACCCAAATTCTCTGTTTAACAATTGCTGACTTCATAAAGCTCAACACAAAAGTAAACACTATCAAATGCTTCTCATGCTCCATTCACAGAGGCAGTGGAGGATTAAAGGAGTGAAAAACACACTTTCACAAAGAGAAACATTCAAACAATAAAGCCAGTGAGGTAGGTTGGCCAAAAAATTATAGTGAACATAAGTGAAAGTATTTGATCAAATGGATGCTATTCCATGTTTTCCTTTCCTCTCTGCAGACTTTGAACACAGCTCTTGAGTAAAGTGCATGTTTCAGCTACGTGGTGGATTTACTCAGCCCTGCGTGCATGAGATCGCACATGCAGTTTCTCACAGTACAGAAATATGCAATTCAAAGGCTCATCTTTTAAAGCCTCTTTTCTGCAGATACACACTTCAGGTGTCAAAGGTACACTTTTTGTCGTCAACGAGGGCGGGGACAAATGGTGGCTGAGTCTCCTGAAACTAACTGGAAAAAAAAAACACAAATACACGTCTAACGTTCTGACACTGTCTGCAGTGAAATAAGTTGTGACTGGTTTCTATTTGCTTTTTTCATCTCATCTAAACATTTTGTGGTACGGGCCTGTAAACACATTAAACACTGCATTAAATAAAAATGCACACATATAGACATGTTACAAAACCAGAAAAAATTTTCTCAAGCGCTTTCCTTTGGACTTGTTTATGTCATGAAGAATATCATCATCGCCACTGGCGGCCCCTGAGCAAGGCCCTTACGCCCGATGCTTCCCGGGTGGCTGCCCACCGTTTGCCCTAGGAGACGGGTTAAAGGAGGAGGAAAAATTTGTATGTATATACAGTGGTACTCCGGCTAACGAACGCTTCTGGTAACAAAAAATCCGGGTACCGAAGAAAAAAAAAAAAAAAAAAAATCGGCCAAAAATTTGAACCAGCTAACGGGAAAAAATTCAGGTAACGCGTGAGATTGACCCGGAAGTGAACTATCACCCAGATGTACATAGTCAACACAATAACATGTGAAAGCTCCTGCGGGATGTAATAGGTCGAATGCTAACCACGAGTAGCTCCATGTCTCTGCTACAGAGCTGCCCACTCCTTCACAGTGCTGTGGCCTGGGTGTTGGCTAACAACACTCCAGTGTTGTTACTGTAGCTCCGGCTTGGTGTTAGCCGGCTTCGTAGTGTTGTTAGCTTACAACTGCGGAGGCACAGGGTCCAGTGTTGTGGTGTTAGCTGGCTACGGAGCGCTGCTAGCTTAAAACGGCAGAAATTCCCAGTCCAGCGTTGTGGTGTTAGTCGGCTACGGAGCGCTGTTAGCTTACAATGGCAGAGGCTCTGCTGTCGTAAGCTAACAGCACTCTGGAGCTGGCTAACAAAACAGCCGGAGCTGTGTTGTTAGCTGTAGCTAGCAACAGTAGCCGTAAAGACGCTGGAGCTGTGCTTAGAGCCGGTGTTTACAGCTATGGACACACTGCCAAGTCATAAGCCAAGGTAAGAATACCTTCTAAATCATTTTTAGAACCAATTCCATGCTTTCCGTGTCAGATAATTAACATAACTTCCTTTTCAAATAATAATAATGAATAAATGTGCACGTACGGGTGTGTAATACATACTTTATATGGGAGTTTGTCGTGGGTCCAGAACGGATTAATTGGTTTTACATGTATCCTGTGGAAAAACCGGCTCCGGCTAATGAATGATTCGCCCAGTGAACGTGACGGCGGAACGGATTAACGTCGTTAGCCGGAGCATCGCTGTACTTTCCTGTGTTGCCTTAATGAATCTTACTCTGTGTCTCAGATTAATGACTTGACACACACAGACTCGGTAGCAGGTGTCAATCAGACTCATGACGTTACATGTCTTCACAGATCACACACAAACACACTATCGGTTCAGGCAGAGAAGGGGATCAGTCTAACGTGAACGGAATGACGATGGGGACTCACTGGGAGGTTCTCCGAGTCCTCGGCTGAGCTCACTTCACATGTGATCTGAATAAACGCCGTGGTTGAGAAGAATGCCAATCCAACTCCAGCCTCCCCCCAGCCACGAACTATTTTGAAAAAAGTAATTGCATGAGGTAAAACATCAAATAATGCTTTTGTTGTCTTGTTTCAGGGCAACATAAGTAAAAAAAAAAAAAAGTTGTAATTTTAAGATAAGTTATAGTCCCAATTTGCTCTGATTTAGCGTTGATTTTATTGCAGTGTTAATATAAAGGTCATGTGAATGAACTGACCTACATGTGTCTGTACACATCTACGTACAGGAGCATGTCCTCATTTCTTCTCGAAATTATCCAAAGGACACTTCACAAGATGTCAAATAAAACATTTTTCTCCTGAAAGGCCCTCATGCAACACAAACCGCTCACAGAGGCTTTCTCCTCCTGGCTCATGCTCCAGAAAAAAAAGCTGATTTGCATAAAATTAAACACATTTGATTTGACTGAATACAACATATTTGCCTTAAAGGGAGTCTTGAGAAATGCAATCAAATGTGAACTACTTTGTCTAAATGTAGCATGTTATGATTAAGCATGTATTCGTCTCTTTGCCTCTAGGATACCGTCCACATTTCCATTTGATAAGAAATAAACTGGAAGGTTCTAATAATGACACCGTTTACAGCACTACCTCCATATCATAGCTCACACATGCACATGCAACCATACTCATGTTTGTTTGGAAAGACTCATTTCTTTTTGTGGAAAAACTCAAGTAAGACCTTTTGTAGAAGACATTCTGTAAAGGAATATATATCACGCACTCTTCAAACCAAGTTAGCCTACATGATCTATTAGCACACATCATCACGGGGCTGTTAGATTCCATTCATTGGTCCATTAACAGCTTGGTAACATCCTTGACTTAGGCATAGGTCTGGCACAGCCAAACAAACTCATCTTGAGCAGTGCTCAGCAGAGGATAAAGCAAAACACGAGCAGGGTTTCCATTCAAAAGTATCACATTTTCAAAGCAAAACTTCAGAAAATTCAATAAAAGGAAATGTGCGTCGCCGCCCGTTTCATTAACTCATGAACATTGTGTGAGTGCGGCAGGTCCAACAAACACACAGAACGGTTTGAGAACATGGCTCCAACACAGATTCGGACTCGGAGTCCCAAAGAGAGCATTGACACGCCAGCAGCTCGACGGAGACAGCAGAGCTGAACGGACCTGAGCCACTGTTCAGCGGGAACAAAGCATCAAACTTTTGAGTAGCACACTGACACTGCTTGTTCACCTTTTAAAAACTCTGAACTACATTACCCAGCGACCCCCTAGCGCTAGGTTGACCAAGTTGTCAGAAGTACGAGGCGGACCACCGGAGACCGACACCGGTGGCTGGGCTCATCGGAATCCAGATCCAGCCGTGTGTCGGTGAGTTTTGCAAAAACACATCACCCAGAGCTAGTGTAAGACATAACTCAAGTCCCGAACACACACGTAGGGTTCGATGAGGCTTGGTTACGGGGATTTTTCTGGGCAGCTTAGCAAACAGGCTCCGGGCCTAGGTGTCCGGGAATGAAATCATAACATCTGTATGTGACCCCGCCACAATAATGAATACATTAAATTTACCAAAAGAAGACATACAGCTGTCTCACTGCTGAATATTGCTGCAGCTGATATGAATGTAAACTAAACTACTTGCACAGCTATCACAAGAGTTCCCCTAGTTGTAATTTAAAAAAGACCGGGGGGGGTCACAGGGAGTAGATTCCCCCAAAGTATGTAGCATCTGATTCACTGCTCCCCCAGTAGCCAACCAATCAGGGTGGTCAAAGCCCAGCGAGCACTTTAATATCAGTTACAGTGCAACCTCAGCAGCACTTTGTACCTTCACAGTGATCCATTGAGAGGGTGGGTGTAACTAATTAATCCAGCTGTGATTAATGTTTGATCAGCAGAGGGACGTTCGTATTTAATCCTACGATTTCACATTTTGTGCCACTGGATTTTACTCACATTCAGTTGCTGTAATTTCTGACACTCCAAAAACAAAAGACAGTTTTAAGAAGGTGCAATTAGTGTGGGATTTCTGGCTCTGTCTGTACAAATCATGTTTGCCTTGCGAGGTGTTATAGTCAACAACAACTGACAGAGAAGCTGCTTTATTGGAACAGTTACAGAAGCAAGCCGTGATTTTAAAATGAGTTATTAATAGCAAAAGAAAACCCCGCGTATCTGTGACAAACGCCTCCATTTTTGATGACAGCTTGTTTTCTGTATGACTTTAGTGAATGTCTTCACATCAGTCCACATTTGCACATGTGACTCCCAGTGAAATCTGTTCCCATTCCGCATGGAAACACAAACACTGGAAATTCATAAAGTGAAAAGATCACAAATATGTCAGATGTGTCCAGTGATGAACTGGCGATTCATCTAGGGTGTACCCCGCCTTCGCCCTAAGTCAGCTGGGATGGGCTCTAGTGACCCCCCACCACCACCAACACCATCTTTGCATGGATCCAGGGGTAGAAAATGGACACTTCACTAGAAAAAGGTGAAAAAGATGTCATATCAATAAAAAATAAATGCGTCCATTTTGGAACACACTGCATATCTCCATCAGGCAGCAGCTGTCCCGGTAGAGTGCATCAATAATATTTACTCTATTGTGTTAATTCTGTTTATTATATTCTTCAACTTGGTTCATTCATTAAGTGCTTATGACCAAACGTGGAACCAGTCAGATATGATAATTATTCATATGGATTTTGGAAAGAGACGCCCAAGTTCCTGTTGGTGCAGCAGTAAAGTCTCCTGGTGCTTTTGTTAATATAGCAAAATAGTCAATATCATATGCTTTTAGTCGTCAATTCATTCTCAACCTTAGAGCAAGCGAGACAGCGAGGGCGAGATTTACACACTGGAATATTCTGACATATAGTTTATGTCTGTAACGGACTCAGATATGATTCTAGATATAAAACTAGCCTTTCAATTTCACCCTTAACTATTAAGCACATTATGAACTTCTACAATATACAGCGTTATTGACTTTTCCACATCAAAACAATGGAAACTAAAGGTACTTTGCTGCCTGTGAGTGTTTGTACTAAATATCTTGCTATACTTGCATTTTGTTACACACTGTTTTTGTTCATAAATGTGCAAAAAAAAAAAGGCAGTAAGTACAGTTTGTTTACGGTACCATTTGTGTACAATCTGTGTTTCTATTTGGATTGTATGTTCAAACTGAAAATGTGAATAAGAACAACGGGATGGAAATGCACCTCGTAGCAAACTTTCCACGTAAAGTTCCCACAACCACAATATGTAACATCATGTGAGTCTTAACACACCACAAATCAACATGGTAGCAAAATAAAAGACAAAATATCAGCACCCAAAACTCACTCATTCTGTAAAAGATCAAAGATTAACATATTTAGCAAAGGACACGAAGCCTGACTAACGTTCATGGAGCATCCGTCATGGGGTTACGAACAAATACTGTATATGCATCCCCATATGTTCATGTGTGACTCACGCATGACCCTCATAAGACAGCGGAAATACTCCGAGATGTGTGTGCGGGCGCCCTACCTGTTCAAAGTGTGGAGCGGCGGGGTCCCTCCGGCAGAGCTGGAGCTGCTTGTCGATGTTGTCCTTCAGGCACTGACACACACGGCGCTTCTGGTCGGCGGAGTAGGCTTCCAGGCTGAGCAGGCAGTCACACTTCTGGAGACCGAGCGAGCGAGCGAGAGAGAGAGAAAGAACAACACCGGTCACTTTAGAGGACTTTAAATACGAAAGCTAAAAAAAAGCAGAGCAGAGTTGTTGTTTTTTGCTTATTTCATAATCCCTGTAGCTTCTGGCTGCACCGTTTAGCGACTGAGGCCTCGGCGTTGACTTGTGAAGCTCCGAGAGATAATCTTTGATTGGTGCTGCACAAATAAAACTGAATTGAAAAAAAATTGAATTGACCAAGACCCTTATTTTCTTTTGTCCCTTCTGAATTTTTCTGGCAATTGTAAGATGTAACAAAATTTAAAATCATCTAAAATCAATATATAGATTCATCCACCAATAACCCTCTCAGTAAGTCCATGCTCCTCTGTCGCAGTGTGGTGGATTTAGCTGCACAGACCCTCACCTCTGCCAGAATTTATGATTTTCCTCTGTACATGTCGTCTCTGTTTTGGTTATATTTACCCCTGAAACCTTGTCTAAGATTTTTGTGATGGCATGTTTTGTTTTTTTTTTTTTTTTTTGAAACACACCAGAAATCTTGGATTATGATTGGCACAGTATAAATACAATTGAATTGAAACTTGTTTTTTCTCAGGATTGTGATTATCTCCCATAATGCACCATAATGCCTGCTTCATCATCCAGCCCGTCTTGCTCTGTTTGTGAGCGGATGGTCGGGGCTGAGTTTCAACACTGTTTGAAAACAAAGCAAAAGCAAAGTTACATACTTTTCCATTCAGATATGAACAGATTCAAACTTTTATAGAATGCATGTACTAGATAAGATCTGAAAGGGAACCTGTGTGTGTGTGTGGGGGTGTGTGTGTGTGTGTGTGTGTGTGTGTGTTTAACACATGGCTGAAACCTAAACCACACCTCACACATCATCACAGTTGCCGTGGATATTCAACCTTGGGCAGAGTACGCCGTGATATATGATGCTATTCAAGAAATCTTTGCCAGGACACAAAACCAACGTCCTGAGCCATGCATTGAGATTTTTATATTTTAACCATGTGAATTGATTTGCCCAGTAGGTTCACTGCCCTTGCAAGGAACAAAAGACTCTCAATGCTCTATGCCGATGTCGTGGAGGCTTACTGTGCCACTGCCCTGCCACCACTAGGCAGATCAGATTCAATTCTATTCTATTTGTATAGCGCCAATCATAATCACTGATTATCTCTAGGGTGACAATCTGCTTTTTCTTTAGCCCTCATAAGCCCAGTCCTGAGTCAACCGGCAATGACCACACCATCAAGAAATAGACGCATCAGGAAATGGACCCCGGAGGCCAGTGAGGCTGGAAAGGAAAGCCCACTATGCATAGATCGGACTGTGTTTACACAAGCTAGGGCTGTCAAAATTAATGCATTAACCCACTTGCATGATTAATTACATTAATTTTTAATGTGATTAAAGCGATTACTGCAATAAAAGCACAATAACTCACATCAAGGAAAAAGTGATGAAGTCTTATGTCACATTCGACCCACGTCACTGTCAACGTCTTTAGTATTTACTGCTTCAAAGTCAATTTAAACGTAAAAATATAAGTCTTTACACATTTAGAAACAAATGACATTAGTTACTGATGAAAATAATGAATAATGAAAGTGTAAAAAAGCAAAAACATCTCAGCAGAACATTACAGAGGTTCTGTTAAGTTCTACAAAGCAGCTGGAATTTACTTCAGTTACACAGGTTTAAATTAGAAAAAAATATACGTTTTAATGTAAAATAAGTAATTTTAGTCGAGTTTCTATGTCACCTAGCATGAGTGTTTTTACTCCCACAAAATGAAAAAGAACAAATGGGTATTAGTTATGATGAATTGAAATTAATCCACAGTGACCCTGTGATTAATCAGATCAAAAATTTTAATCGTTTGACAGCCCTAACAGAAACAAAGGAAAACAGTATGGACACAGAATGGTCAGATGTTTTATTGGCTAAATCAACTTCTGTTGTGGCAACATCATACCTACATATACATACACTATACTGTACATATTTATAACCAGTGAAATCAAAGGCATCCTTAATAAAAAAAAAAAAGCCTTCAAAATGGGTAACAGAGAAAAACTCAGAGAAGTGGAACCTGAAGCAAAAACGCAAACAAGACAGAGAGAGAGTTATAGAGAAAACTGCAGATCGGCAACATCCGAAAGATGCAGAAGGGACTTGACATGACGACTGGCGACAAAACGCAGCTTCTCGTGGCCTGCGACGCCGTCAGCTGTAGGTGTGATGCTGTAATTCAGCCGCTGCCGCAAGCGCATTGGGCCAAAAATGCAACGAGCTGAGCCAGACACGTGCTGTCACATGCAATCACTGCATGAGTGTGTTCCAACATAATGCTTTTTCCGTTCTCCGTATGGCACTCCAGACTCGAGCTACGTAGTTCTCCACCACAGCAAATAGTTCCCTCCGTCACCAGGGCCCGTGGACTGTCTGTCACCGTCCCGGTGGTGAGGATGGAACTGGGGAAGCTCAGCTCGCCCAGATGCCCAGTGTGTATTCAACTGTGCGAACCTCTTCAGAAGATCTCCAACCTGGGTCCAGAATCTAGGGAATGCATAATCTATAAATTAAAAGGTCCAGCTTCCAGACTGAACCTCCAGTTGTTCTGGACCAATGTGCGCCAGGCGTTATGCTGATTTCTGCATTTCTGCCAAATTGTGCCTGCTCACACAGTCGTGATGATTTGAACTGGCTAACTACACAGTGCTGCATGTGAGACTGAATGTAGCCGTGTTCCCACAATGCAACAGAACACATGTGGTTCTGTGGACGTGCTCGTCTACATCGGTGTGCACGTTTACTGCCAGTGTTAAAGTCTGGTAAGGAACAGCAGCTACAGGGCAAAGTTTTTTTCTTATGCTGTGGGTAGTTTGGGGTCTTCTATGTCACCATTTTCACTCAGGCATCTCTGGATTGTGACGGAAATGTTTCTGTTAAAGCATCAAATAAACAAAGAAAATACGTTAAAAAAACATAACCAACAGAATTTACAAAAATTGGCAACATAATTACAGAAATGAACAACATATTCCAAAAAATTAACTCAAATATACAACAGCAAGGTGAGCAACAGAATAACGAGGAAAGAATAATTATCACAATGACTAAATGAACAAGACAAAAAAAAAAATCAAAGGAATAAACAGAATAATGTCAATGTAACAAAATGATCAAAGCGATAAGCAATAAACAAAATAAAAACAAAAAAATAGTCCAATAGTGAACATAAATAAACCTAGACAATTATTTAATTGTGGATAAATGTACATTATACTATAATGTTTAATCTACAAAATCTACCTGAACACATTGATATTTTTCTAGGCTGCTGGTGGACTGAAATCCACTGCCTGGCCAAAAAAAAAAAAAAGTCGCGACCTGGATTTAACGAAGCAAATACAGAAAGAGCATTTCCACACGTCCAATGAGAATGAACTCGAGGGATTGAGACTGAACAGCTGTGTAGCCTTAAGAAAACCACTAATCAGTGAGGCTAATCGGAAAAAAGGCTTCCGTTTGCTAGGGAGCATAAAGGTCGGACTCTGGATCAATGGAAGGTCATGTGGTCTGGTGAGTCCAGATTGACCCTGTTCCAGAGTGATGGGCGCATCAGGGTAAGAAGACAGGCAGATGAAGTGATTACCCATCATGCCTAGTGATTACCCATCATACCCATCATACCTAGGTCAGGTCTAGGTTCAACAACAGTATGTGTCAAAGAATGAGGTCATGTAATGACTTGAATATACTGAATGACCAGGTTATTCCATCAATGGATTTTTTCTTCCCTGATGACACGGGCATTCACACATGGATTGGCCACCACAGAGTCCAGACCTTAACCCCCTTGAGAATCTTTGGGATGTGCTGGAGAAAAATTTATGCAACACTGGATGGAAATAAATCTTGTGACATTGCAGAAGTTTATCAAAACAATGCCACAGTGAATGCGTGATGTCATCAAAGCTGAAGTTGCCCAACAAAATACTGTATTAGAGTGTGTGACCTTTTTTTTTGGTGGCAACTTTTTTTTTTGGCCAGGCAGTGTAGTTGCAGACTGTAACTAAGTGGGTACCCTCCACTTCATTCTGTGGTACACTGGCCACAAATACACAAAAACTAGGGATGGTCTCTGCTGTTTTTACTCAGTTAAGGGAATAAGAAGTCTGCTTTCATTGGTGGAATTAAATACTGGATCCGTATAACAGGTACAAAATGAAAAAAGAGTCAGTTCAGAGAAAGACCAGACTGGATGGAAGAGAAGCCACTACTCCACAGATGTTCTTCTAAGGCAGTGAAAACACAGCAGCTCTAATTTCTCATGCATATTAGCTCCAAGGCAACTGCCCTCGTGTAATAAGTCAAAGACATTTCACTATTTAGCCAAATAGCTTCTAGAGTTCTCCACCATTTTCCAAATAGTTCCTCAGATACGTGGTAGACACAGGAGAACTATGACCCCGATGACTGAGTCTATTCACAGACAAGAGTTCTTATTTTGAGGTGGATATGAATATCACATTCTATTTCTATATTTATGTCCCCCAATTCAGAAACATGAAACCTCTCATATGTGTCACACATCTTCTGTAACCAATGTTCTACGACGTTGACTCGATTCACATCAAACCTTTCTTTTTCTACGTCACTTCGCATTCAGTTGTCACTTTAACTTGCACAGTCGTCTGTGCAACAAAATGCAAGCATTAGTGAAATCAGATTACGGCCCAAGCCCATTTTAGGCAGAATTTGATACGCTAACAAAACGACTATGTGACCAATGGCAAATTGGTTCTCCTCCAAGAGGACAAATCAATACGCTCCTGCTGGGAAATAAATATTTGACGACCACTGGTTAAATTACAGCTCAAGTCAGATGGCTGTAAAATCAGTAAGAGACGCAGGCGTAGTACTGCACATACAGTACAAATCTTGAAAGAACGTGTGTGGAATTTATGTAATAGATAAGAAAGTGTTTGTGTGTGCATGTTTTATATTTTAAATTCTCCAAAGTAGCTACATTTAGCTTTGATTGCAACTTTATTCATTCATATTCTTTTATCAGATTCAAGAGGTAATCACCTGACATAGATTTTAAATCGCAAGTTGGTTAATTTGTGCCATTTATTGCCTTCTTAATGTGCGTTAGACCATCAGGGAAGTGGGTATAGTCAATAGCACTATTTCTGCTACTACAGCCATATCGTGGCAAGAAACACTGAAATGAACACTTAAGTAAAGAGAAACGACGGTCCGTTATTACTTGAACACTAGAACCGCACAGCCGGTGTGACGGCCCGTTTGGGGTTTCAACATGCATATCACTTTATTAGAACAAAAACTATAGGTGTTTTATGTTTTCTGAAGTCTGGAACAAATAAAATAGAACACACACAACTTCTGGGAACTTATTCCCCTGAAGACCACCCTGTAGACATGTCACTCCGGTTCTGGATACTTGGAAATGCTTTGACAGCTTCGTACATCTGTCTCCTGCTTTGTGTCCATCAGAAATTCTTCTTCTCAGACCTCGACTTACTTGTGTTGTTTATGGCGTAATGCTTTTACAACAAGCCTCGAATCCTTCCAGTTGTTGCTTCAGTTCACACACACACTGTAGGTCATCAATGGATAAAAGCCTGAATTAAAAGGTCAGTTCTTCTGGGGTTTCGTAATATTTACCCTGTTAGTTTCTGGAAAAGCAACTCACTGTTTGTTAAATGACACAGAGCAACTGAGAAAAAAAATCTGAAAAAATCCTAAACATTTATGGGGGGGATAATAATTTTCTGTGAGTGGTGCGCAGAATCCTGTCTAATGCCAGTCTGACTCAGAAACTGGGACCTGATGGTCACCATTCCCCAAGTCCTGTTGGTGCATCCAAGAACTCATCAAATCCATGACAACGGGAAGGCATTCTTCTGGGTCGTATTGTTCACTTACGGTACTGATAATCAATGGACATACGGAGGCTACCATCCTTCTGTTTGACCAGCACAATGGGTCCAGCTGCTCCCCTTCAACACCAGCACACAAACCAGTAGGTTCATACTGCTGCTGGTTCTGCTGGAGGTTGTTCTCTTCCATTAAAGGAAGTTTTTCCTCGTCCTCGTCCTGCTCTCAGTGGTTCTGTTGAGTTTACTCTCGGAATAGTCTTGAGAAATGGGCCTTGAGTTGTGAAGCGCCTAGAGATAGTCATCGATTGATTGGCGCTATACAAATAAAATTTTATTGAATATTTTCTTTAATGCAGACACTGCTATTTTTTTGAACAGCCCAATATCATTTTTCCTTCATTTTCTTTAAAGTAATTAAAATATTGATACATTTTTCTTGATATTTTGATGTAAAATATAGTGTACAGTGTTCCCAATGAATGGAAATAAACAATATTATCAGGATTTTGAGCTTTACTCATGTTTTTAAAAAACATTGCTATTATTTTGAACACAACTGTGTAAGAGATATTTCACAGCTTATTGGATTCGTACAGCCCAAATCCGCATCATGATAAACAAAGCCGTGTACTTTCTGAACTTTGGCCTGATCATCTGGAGACGAGGGACACAAATCAACAGTTGCCATTTGATCCTGCACAGAGGTGACAACAGTTGCGATACTGTTGCTATGCTAGGAAGCACCTCTGTGACTCATGACGGCAGACTCACTATATTTATCTCATCTAAGTTGCCTACATGGATGTGTAGATAAATTTATATTCAAAATTTTCAAAACTACAGCCACTACAGTTAACCACCGGGTCAAGCCAGAGACTACAGATTTAAACGGCACTGTGTACCTTGCATACTGTGCTGAACATGAGGCAGGCACCTTTACCCTCCATGGTGACATCTGGGGGGCTGCACACTGGCACTATGGCATTTCTGCAATTCCTGACAGACTTTGGTGCCACCAAAGACAACTCAAACAAGGCTGCACGATGCTGCATAAAGAGTTCATGACAGCATTTACTGGTCGGGGTCAAGGCTAACACACCGGCCATCTGAGCGGCTGCCGACCTCCTGCAGGGTCTTTATCAGTATGCCACCGCTTGACAGCTCAACATCTAGCTCAAGTTACCCAATGTACAGGATGACCGGGCCATTGCCAGCCTTCAGTAATAGTCACCATTGATCCACTATCTTCTAAGCAAGGTATTAACAAAACCAGACCAGAAGCCTCCTTTAAATCACCGACAATACTAGAGACCGAAGAATCCCACACCAAATTGTGCTTTGCAACTCGATGGCACAAGTTTTCCTACATCAGGGCCTGACGAGGTTTGCTACTAGAAAGAGGAGGAGCATGTGAGGACAGTGAGCAAGAGCATGCACGCACCCTGCTGCGCTCCCCGGCAAAATGGCCTAGGCTATTAGCAGGGTGTCCAGATTACAGGACACCACCGAGGTTAATGGAAGTGCTGGTGGGAAGTCGACAGAAGCAGTGCTCTGGCTCAGATGATTTTGTTGTTCTTGCTGATGCCTCAACATTTCTTGCATCTCCACCATCTCAGAAACTTGTGGTGAGTTAGTCACCCAGTAAGAACAGCCCTACACAACATACAAAATGTCATGGGCCAAAGGAACAGTTACTGCAGCCACACATACCAGCTGGCCAGCCCGCACCGTCCCATTGGATAGCTGTGGGCTAACACACAAACTGTTTCAACACAGGGCAGAGACCACCATCTAAGACCGGTTCAACAAACTGATAGCAACACATTTGCATTTGGTATTTCATTAAACACACACTGTTCTCCTTGAAACTCATTGAAGTGAGAGAGAACTCCTGAAAAGTCTCCCCGTCTTGCCGACCTCTGGAAAAGAAGACGTCCTAGAAGGCTACAGACAACTCTTGAGCTCCTGTCAAGTAGCGATGATCCTACCTGAGTCTTCTCGCTTCACACTTGGTCAGAATATGATCTCTTCACACTCGGCAGCTCAGCATTACCGTACTACAGCCTGGAAGGCTGTGATGCAGATGCTCATTGTCTGCTTTTAACTGCGCAACTCGATCTCTTAACTCTTTACGTAACTCTTGCTCCATCTCTGATGCTCTAAGATGTGGTTGGTTCTTAAAAGAAATACTGCTGAAGCACTCAAAAAAAAATGCTTCTGGCAATACTGGTGCAGACAACATAATAAAACATAACGGAAGTCATGTCTCTGTCAGCGGTCACGCCCATATTCTTCATGTACTGCACCAAAGGCAGACACGTTTCCTTCCAAATATACTGTAGGTAGAAAGTTTATTTTATCTTATACTTTAAAAAACAGTGTATGTCAGTATTAACAAAGAGCTTTTGGATGCTAAATGCTTATTATAGGTTGCACCTATCCCACACCGTGCATGGATTTAGACCCAACAGTTGGCAAGGTAGAGTAAGGAAATATGAATTTACAAAATACGCTCAGCACCAAATAATTCCAAACACAAAATTAAATATACAAAATTCAAAAATACTGTAATAATTATTCAAAATTATGTCAGTGACCAAACTCCGACACAAATGAAGGAAACAAATCAACCAAACTACCAAATAATTCCAACAAAATCATTTAAACCAAGGCTGAGAACAAGTAAACACACAAAGTCCAAAACAGAATCCATAAAGCAACTCAGACAAAAAGGATAAATTAAACATTACCAATATAACAAAAAAAAATCAATCAAATAAACAAAAAAAATAACAAAACAATTACACAGCAGTGAAACATGCACATTAACAACAATAAAATTCATGCATCTTTGTTCTTTAAAAATGTAAGCAAACCTGAAACGTTCACTGTACTAGGGGTATTAAAATTAGACAGGTCGGTGGCGTGTTGCCATCGTCCACACAAATGTGGTCTTTGGCAAACTGATTCATCACATGGATTATACAATTTACATGTGTTTATTTCAACTAAACAGTGGTTGCAGGACGATCTAGATATTTAAATACTTAGTGTTACTCACTAAAGTCCAATGTCTCCTGTCAGGACACTGTCTTTCTTTATTTTCTTTCAGTTTCATAGAGCCTGTGGATTTTTGTCATTATGATGCTTCTTGATGGTGTTTTGTACAAAGCATCTTGAGATGCAAGTTGCAAAAACTCCATAAAGCCTGTGTCCTCGACGATTTTAACCGGTCTGCTGTTACCGAGGCCTTCTAATGAGTGATCTGGTCCATCTCTAATGGAGTTGGACCGAGTTGGACCGAGTCGGACCTCCGTATCTTCTATTTATTCAATATGGACAGTTTTACCTGAGATGCACTCGACTGCAGCTGTGGGTAAGAGTTTACACTAACAACACCATAACAGGACTTTGTTTAACACTGATTAGTGAAGTTTTACCGTCAGTAGGCTAGTTGTTAGTTAGCTTTCCCTACACTCCGCTGGCACCGCCACCACTCGTCCAAATATGGTCGCATCCTGTTGTTGGCTCCAAGATGTCGCCCAAGATGACACTAATATATACAGTCTGTGGCACAGACTGTCCTCAAAAAGTTGAGCCATTTCTGTTAGTCTTTCGGTGTTTATGTTGGTGCTTTCTGTTCTTTTTCTTCTTCTATTCTTCCGCCACATGAGCTGCACTGCGCCAGAGTGCCCCCACCAATTTCCGTTGGTACTGCACCATTTTCAACTGTGCATTGCACATGCGTTAACCGCATTAAAACATTTTTAATGAAAATAATCATGTACGTGAATTGATGTGGATTAACGCGTTAAATTAGGGCTGTCAAAATTATTTATGTGATGGATACATGCAATATGCATAATTCCTTTAAATAACATGGTTTGTGTGTATTTCTGCATATTTAAAAGTACATATCAAAAATAAGAGGAAACAAAGAAAGAAAGAAAAATAAAAACAGGTTTCAATACACTTAGTGATCTTTTAACCAGTTCCAACATTAACTCCATTATTTAGGCATTTTCACGATGTCAATCCGTGCTGTGCCTGTGTTTCACTCCTGAAGCATGGATTTGAGTCATGTGACTGCAACAGTTGTGCTACAGTGTGGCTCATGCATGATGTGAACCTACTGTATTTTCCGGGTTGTATGTCGCTCCGGAATGTTAGTCACACAAGCCAAAAAATACATATGGAGAAAAAAACATGCTCTGGATGACGGGTTGCATTTGTTCGGGGAACGCACATCAAGCAGCGGCACGTTCGGTGTTAAGCTGACGGCAGGTACGGTTGTTACCGGAAATGTCTACATTTTAAATCGTCAGTAACACAGATGCGGCAGATGAAGGTACACAAGCCTAGAGCGACGTCTTGCAGCTGTCAGAGTGACAAACACCCTATACTCGAAATTTTTTAATATACAAGTCGCTCCAATGTATTTGTTGCTCCCCTAGCCAGACTATGCAAAAAAAAAAAAAAACGCGACTTGTAATCCGGAAAATATGGTACACCTTCTCCTGCTGCCTCCGCATGCGGGTAGCACAATTAAACTGAAAATCACCACCTTATACAGTATAATGAAGAAATCTAGCAGAATTCAACGTTAAGCCACATAGTCAGTAAAGTTGTGGTATTGTGATGTGATCTGTTTAGGAGCGGAGCTGGTGTGCGCTAGTCCAGCACACCAGTTGCATAAAAGAGACATAATATTCAACATCTGAATATATGCAGTTAAAGAAAATCATGTATGTACTTCTCTGAGTCATTCAGCTATTTGTTGCTGCATTTACTTATATTTATTCTCAAATGGAGTACCTCATGGGTCAAAGAACTGACAGGCGTACAGCACAAGGGTAAGAGTCGATGAACCTGGCGCCTTATTTAATGACGACAAAGACACAATACCATCATGCTGATGAGTTTTAAAGGGAATGGCGCACAGAACTCTGATTGGTTTCTTGTATTTTATGTAAAAGAGACTCCCACCAGTAATGAAGTGGGTAAACTCCACCTGTTCAGACAATGCGTCGGTGCATGGCACATTGTCAGCATAAGATAATGAATCCGACCTGGCCACACCCCCAACAATCATAGACTTTGCTCTTTAAACATCCAAAGTAGGGCCCAAGAAATTGATGAAATGATGAACATGAGATCTGGATTTGTCATTACAGAAAGTCCCATTTTTCTTGTAGTTTCTGGAGTCACTAGGCTTTTATGTATACGTTGATTTAAATACCTTTACAACGTGTTGTAGGTCAGTGTAGCTATAGCTAAATATGATGATTACCTTAGCTTTGGCTAGCTTAACTGAGCTGTTGAACAGCTTTTTTCATGTGCAGCTTTGTGAAACCTTGATGCCTTCCAGCAAACTCGTTAGAACCTTTAAGTCTTCATTTCCTGCATAGCATAACAATTTCTAATGTAACACAGAGACACTTACCCTCTGAAAATCTTTTATGTTCACCTCTTCACAAGTCAAGCGTAAATGAAATACTACCGTTTTACTCTTTTTAAGTTAAAATAGGTTCACATGAATTCATGTGCTGTAAACATGACCTTAAATAACATAAGCTTCGAGAGACATCATGCATTGCTGAAATACTCATTTGTTGCAAGGCACTTTTTTCTCATCAAGCTTCCATCTACCATGGTTGTTCTGCTTCTGGCAAAACATTTGGGTGAGACATTTTAGACCAGTCTATAAATAGATTTTGTTCCATTTGCTCAGCAGCAGCTAAGTGAGGGCTTTTTCTTAATGCTCAATGCCCCGGTCGGTGGCGTACGACGTCTGGCTTTTGTACGTCCTGCTATGGTGCCATGTCTTGAGCGAGTTTTTCTGTGTCACTCAATATGCTGCCATTTCACGTTGATGGAATCGGGAGTTTTGTTGTAAAAGCCTCGTCATTGGGCTTCGTGCAACAAACCGTATACAAACAAATTTTCTCTTATTTGGTTCGTATTCTGCATCTTCTTCTTCTCCTTTCGGCTGCTCCCCTCAGGAGTCACCATATTCATTTATTTTGTTAGCACCTGTTGATTTGTAGGATTCATCAGTGTTTTCTTATTTTTGCTGTTGCAGATAAGATAAAATTTAACGAGTGGTTGAGGGCAAGATAAGAAAACATTGCAGCCCAGGAAATATTCATACAATGCACAGAAACAGGTCTTAAATTTAAACACAGAAACACCTAACACAATCTAATTCTGATTATTTTATGTTTTAGAATTTCTATAATTCATTATTAAATTTGTGTGTGTTTTTTTCTTTGCAGCTTTTGTATCTTTTATGGCTTTTTCATTGTTTTTGTGTTGTTGCATCTTTTATTAATACATTTTAACTACACATGAACTAGTGATGTGACTTAAATGACAAATTGTATATTAATGACAAGTGTATATTAATGATGAATAAATAATTACTTTTTTTAGCTGAGTCACACTTCCTAATGTACATCAAGAGGCCTTAAAAAGTGAAAAAAAAGAAAGAAAAAAGGCATTTAAAAAAAGAGTAACAGATCACAGAGTAAAAGCATTTATGTATTTGAGCCTAATGATTCCAGTTTCTCCATGAGATGATGAATCAGAGGCTTTTCCAGAGAGGACAGAAATCAATGCTGATGTTTTTTTTTCATATCCATCATTTGGACTGGATGTACTGTAAGTCTAAAAAAGCTGCAGCGTAACCATAACAAACAGACGTACAGACGGACAGATAGATATAGTGGTATGAAAAAGTTTAGGCACCACTGACAATTTCTGTCATTTTCATTTAGAAATCTCAATCTCACTGTTCAGGTCTTCCACTGATCAAGGCAGTGCAGTTTTCTTCGAACAGTTGTCTCCAACCCTATCAATCTTTTCTTAACTTCTGACACAGACTCAAAACTTGTTCCTTTGAGCATAGGCTGATCTTAGGAAAAAGTTCATCACCAGTAGGTCCAGTTGTTTATCCATCACCTGTTTGTCTCGCTGTACCTGGAAGTCCCGCAGGATTTAGTTCATCCATGCAACCATCTTCTACTACTTGTCCATAAGGTCAGGTCACGAGGGCAGCAGCTTGAGCAGGGAAGTCCAGACTTCCCTCTCTGTGGCTACTTTGTCAAGCTCTCTTGGGGGGGACCCCGAATTGTTCTCAAGCCAGCCAAGAGACATAGTCCCTCCCGCATGACCTGGGTCTTCCCTGGTGCCAGATTCAGGAGGAGCAGTCTGGTTTTCATTCTGGTTGTGGAACAGTGGTCCAGCTCTACACTTTCTGCAGGGTCCTGGAAAGTGCATGAGAGTTTGCCCAACCAGTCTAATTGTGTTTTGTGGATTTGGAGAAGGTGTTTGACCATGTCCCTCAGGGAGTTCATTGGTGAGTGCTCCAGGAGCATGGTGTGCCGGATGCGCTGACAAGGGCTGTTTGGTCCCTGTATGACCAGTGTCAGAGCTTGGTCCACAGTTAGTCAGACTTGGTCCCGGTGCAGATTGGATTCTGCCAGGGCTGCCCTTTGTCACTGATTCTGTCCATAGTCCTTATGGATAGAATTTATAGGCACAAACAGGGTGCTGATGGGGTCCGGTTGGTGGCCTCAGGATTGGGTCTCTACTTTTTGCAGATGATGTGGTCCTGTTTGCTTTGTCAGGACCTGCAGCTCTCACTGGAGCGGTTCACAGCTGAATGTGAAATGGCTGGGATGAGAATCAGAACCTCCAAATCTGAGACCATGGTCCTCAGCCAGAAAAGGGTGGAGTGCTCCCTCTGGGTCAGGGATGAGGGTCCAAGTGGAGGAGTTCACGTGTCTTGGGGTCTTGTTCACAAGTAGGGGGAGGACGAAGTGGGACATTGACAGGCAAATTGGTGCAGTGTCTGCAGTGATGCGGACTCTACATCAGTTTGTTGTGATGAAGAAGGGGCCGAGTCAAAAGGCGACACTCTTGATTTACCGGTTGATCTGGATTCCTACCCCCACCTATGTCATGAGCTTTGGGTCATGATTTTTTGTCAGCCATTTCTTTAGTATGTTGGTGGTACATCCCATGCAGGAATTTGTCCTTCCATGTTTCCTCCTGCTCTTCCTCTCCCTCTTCAGTAAGCTTTTTCTTGCTAATGCATTCACTTAGCACTGCTTGGGGCCGATCTTCCTGATGGACTCATTGATCTTTGTTGTTTCATCGCAGACATTTGCACTTACACTGTCTGGTCGTCAGCCTCTTTCCATCAATTTAGTACAGTTTCAGAATGCTGGACTTGTGTAACCTTTCATGCACTGTGAGGAGCTTTCTTGTCTTGATATCAGTGGCCTCCATCTCCTGCTTTGGTCAGCTGACTTCACCAGCTGTGTATCTGATGACTGGCAGGATGTAGGAGTTGATAGCTTGGACGACTACAAAGGAGACGACACAGTAGGGTTGAAAAGATTTACTGATTCAAACGCATCAGCATGGGATGTCTGCATACGACTTCTAATGTCCGCAACATGACCAAATGCTTTTTGAGGTGAAAATGAATCTTTTTGATTCATAAACTGTTTCTTTTTCTTAAGAACTTGAGAAGTCAGATCAAATAACGACTGACTTGCACAGCCTCCTATTCCTTTTACATATCACACTGCATTTCCTTGAATCAAACTTTGTTTGATGGTACCGTATTGCAACTTGGGTCAATCATGTCATACGTCATTCCTTTCTATGTATATTGTTAGCAATGCATCAAGATGCCTCACTGATGGAGATGCTCATCTATAGTACACAGTTACACACTCATTACACTCACTCCTCCTACAGCAGGGGTTACCAATTCCAGTTCTTGAAAGTCACTATGCTACTTATTTTCCAACTGTCTCTACTCACTGGTGATGACCCGGATCAAATTTGTTGAGTCAATCAGAAGCTGTAAGATGCAGTGGGTCGGGAGGAGACCGTTGGAAAACAAACAGGGCAGTGGCTCTCAAGGGCCGGCCTCGGCCATCTGTGTTCTATAGAATCCATTTAGAAATGTTTATCATCATTCAATTATTCCTATTTCATTCACGAAAAATAATTTTGATTGAACACAAGATGCTCAACTTCTGCTACTCTGTATGTGAGTCATCGCTGTCATTGCCTGCAGTGCCACCTCTTCACCACATTTCAGAGTCAAGTTTATTCACTACAAACCAGGATATGGGCCTGCATGTAGTGCACCTTTTGAAATACCCTATGCTTTATGTTTTGGGGAAACAAGGCTAAGGATGCATTTTAAATGTCCAAGACTGATTTAAACCCGAGTGGGTACTAGAAGATGTCTTTGTACTCAGGTTTCCATAACCTATGAAGATTGACAATGAGTGGTGCTGTAAAAATAATGCACCGTTTTTTCCATTACCAACATTGGCTCATGTGGGACAGGATTTTCCAGGCACCTCCCAACTGTCCCACATGAGAGAAAACACATCTGCAATGGAATAGTTCAAAGTCCCAGTGGGACGCATACACCTGTATGTACCTGTACGTACGAACCCACACACAACACCAAGCCACCGTTGAGTTTTGAGTTTCACACTGTGTGCACACTACTGGTCTGAGCTTACTCTAAGGGCGGACTCACACCGGCAGTTCGTTCCGCGCCTGGGTGCGCGGATGATTTTAGTAATGTGAGTGCAACCGAGCCGCGCTCTGGCACCGGGCTTTGACCCGGATGGAACAGGTGGGCCAGGGCACAGTGGTCACGCACGCGTACGAGCACGGCGACCGTACGTGACGACAACGTAAAATCACAGCGTTCTTCCCTACACTCATGTCAAAACAATGGCAGCAGCTGAGAAAATCTCCACCTGCAGGCAGCGCGGTTAATTACAAATCGTTACCTCGCATTCTGGAGAAACATAGATGTGTCACCGGACAGTATCAGAGCAAAATGACACAGACTTCGCCATAAAAACATTACGATCATCCGGACGACTCCCGTGTTGTGATCCACGGTACTGAATCTCTTGAATGCGGCAGCTGCAGCTTCTGATGACGTACACACAACGTACAAACGATGTGATGACGTCTGTACAAGAACAATCGCGCCTTGACCTCCTTTAATATGAGACGCACCGGGGACTGGAAAGGTATGAAGTGGGCCCTGGCGTGGCTCGAGCCAAAATGGCCCCAGTGTGAATACGCCCTAAATACAGCATTTGAAACATGTTGACAAGATGCAATAATTTTAAAGTAAAAACAAATGAAGGAGGACTTGGGACCCAGGGCTCAGTGATTCATTGTGAGTTCCAGGTCTCTGGGCCACGGGAGGCATCAGTTCCCTAATCTGTCTTAGGGAGATTCAGACTGTTTACACAGCCTTCATGTGTAAATATGAAGCACATGATGCAGTATATAAACCACCGACTGACATCATGCAAACACAAAAGGGAAACTAACAAAGAAAGGAGATTGTCATTGTCCTGAATAGAGTCATGGACAGGAAAAGTAATAAGTATTAATGTATTTATTTGAATTGTTTGCCATTTCTACTCCCGGGCCCTGCTCAGAGATGCAGGTTTTAACAAATCTTGAACCTAACCCTGAAGACATGAAATCCCTGAGTTTTCTGTTCCAGAAAAGCTGATCTAAGTTAAGTTAGACCAATTTGAATATGTTCAGGTTGAGTTCATTAGGTACAGCTGGTGTATGAAACAAAATGATGGACAGACAGATGGATGGACCGGCGGGCAGGCAGGTGGATGGAGGGGGCATTTATTGTGGCTGGAGACTTCAGTCAGGCCTGTCTAAAGACTGTTTTACTGAAATTTGTGCAATATGTACAAGGTCCCACCAGAGGTAAAAACACACTAGGCGGGGTTTATTCAAGTCTGAAAGAGGCACCTGGGCCTTTCAGACCACATCTCAGTGCTGAGTGTCCCAGCCTATAAACCCCTCAGGAGAAGAATCAAACCAGTCGGGAGGACTGTGAAAACCCGGCCAGAAGGAGCACTTGGCGCTCTCAGACGGCACTGGATTAAAAACAAACTTGATTCTGTCGTGGACATCAATGCATGCGTTCTGAAACACTTTCAAAAAAATAACGGGCCTCATGCATTTTTTTGTCAAGAGGAATCAACTCCGCATGCACCAAATATTCTTAGCATCCAAACCTGCCCTTACCCAGGTTTGTTGAATGTTGAAACTCATAAACAGGATGTGTGGCTGATTGTTTGAAATTAGCAAACAACGTACCTACAGAGTAACACCATGACTCACGCCTGGTAACTGGCGCCATCTATCGACAGTAAACATCGATTGTTTTATGCCACCTATCGTCTGCATGCCCAACCATTATAAAAGTCACAGAGTCGAGACTGAGTCCTGGAGATTTTACATGTTGTCGGGGTCGGGAACCGTCGCGCGTCGAGCAGATTTCCAGTTGGATTGAGACGAGGCGAGTCGCGTTTCTCCATGTGTGGCCGGTTTAACACGCACTCATCAGTTTAGAGCATTAATTTCTTTCAATATGCATCTTTCAGACTCATGGAAAGAAAATGTCCAAAATACTTTTTTTTTAAATTTAAAATAAAGATTTTGTCCTGGCCACTAGTCTGAATGTGTGCATATTTAATTTGACAGTGTGTTACTATTTGTGTGTTTAATCATAAAAATCAGACTCAGCTTGTAGTAAAGAATGTCTGACTGCAACTGATTTAAACGTTTTAATATATTCATCTGTATTCTTTTCATATACTCAAGTATATAAACTCAGACATTTAATTTATTTCTATTCATATATTTGCAGAGGTGTATTATTATTTACATGTATTATTTAGGGACTGTTTTACTTAAATGTTTTCACATGGCATGAAAATCACTCTGTAATCACAGCTGACTCTTGAAACCAGACAGAATCAAACCAGTTTGAATCACACGCCACCTGTAGTGTCTCATCTGAAATCAATGTTTATGACTTAACTATATGTGACATTCGTGATGTAGCAGTGTCACTTGGTTGAACGGGGTTTTGTTGCTGACAATCTTTTCCAACGCCGTGAATTCGACTGTAGAAAGAGGCGGCGCGTCCCTCGCTGCATCCTCAGCCTCCAGCCTTCTCGCTTCTTCTGGGTCAAACACCTTCACCTCTGGTCTTTCATTGTTTGTTTGTTTGTGCTCGGCTCACGTCTTCATCCTCTACCTGTTATTTCTGCTCGTACCAACTGCTGGCTTCATTCTTGAGGTTACATGTGGCCCATTTATACTCCACACAAATGTGCCTAGAGATAATCGTCAATTATGACTGGCACTATACAAATAAAATTGAATTGAGTTGCGTTGCATTGTATATCAAATGTTGTCAAATGTCACTTGCATTTCTACTCCGATGCATACCTTACATTGGTGTGGATACGCAATACATCCACTGGTGGGCAGTGTGGAGTTCAGAGTTAAATTGGATTTCTGTCTGAAAATACTAAGCAAAGGAAAAAAAAAGAGAAAAAAAGAAAGAAAAAAAAGAAAGGGAAAAAAGGAAAAAAAGAGAAAAAAAAGAAAAAAAAAGAAAAGAAAAAAGGTAAAAAAAAGAAGAAAAAAAGGAAAAAAGAAAAAAAGGAAAAAAAAGGGAAAAAAAGAAAAAAGAGAAAAAAGAGAAAAAAGAAAAAAAGGAAAAAAAAAGAGAAAAAAAAAAAAGAAAAAAAAGAAAATACTAAGCAAAATTTTTTTTGTCATGAGTCGTGATGCTCTCAAACTGTTTATTTGTTCCCTCTAATAAATGATCCGGTCCATCTCTAACTTTTTGCTCTGTTATTAAGATATTACAGCAAATAATCCAACATATCACTGCCGTGCTGGGGTTTGATTACATGTTGCTATGGTAACTAGTGTCACCGGTGGAGTCGGACCGTTGTATCTTCTATTTATTTAGTGTGGATATACGTCTATACAGTCTATGGCACAGCCTCTCCTCAAAAAGTTGAGCCATTTCTGTTAATCTTTCGGTGTTTATGTTGCATTCTGTTCTTCTTCTGTTCTTCCGCCACATGAGTTATACTACGCTAGAGCGCCCCCACAATTTCCAGTGGCACTGCGCCGTTTTCTACGTTGAGGACGGATCCATAAGCCCCTCAAAAATGTACCAAACTTGTAACGTAGTGCACGGTGAGACCCAGGGGAAATGCCGCCGCTGCTTGAGCATGCGGACCTAGCATAGATCAGGCCGCTGAGTACAAATGGGCCTTTAGCCTACAACGGCTCCACCGCCTTCTCACCCACCGTACTGTGAGATTCTTATCCTTTTGTCAAAGAGACTCAAAATAGTGCGAGCAAGGGCGTAGGTTTGGTCTCAACATTGGTCGGGACGATATAACAGCATAACCTGCATGTGCACTTTTTGCTGGGGATGGACATTAATAAGACCAAACAGATTGGGTGAACGGGGGTCAGGGCTACATTTCTCACGAATATGAACTTAATTAATTGA
>JAQQAE010000419.1:0-33972 GCA_029823295.1 Pseudamia nigra
GTGTGTGTGGTGTGGTGTGCAAAACAGTTTTGCCTATGTTTTGGTGCTGTTATGTGGCGGTGTGGCGGAGCAGCGCCGGCGGGGTGGGGGCGTGGGGGGGCAAAAGGTAACATTAAAATGAGGTTGAATTAAAAACACATTTTATTTTGAAATAGTGGAGAGAGAACTTAATATTTTTATAAGCATAGGATAAATTAGAAATTAGCAAAATACTGAGAGTCAATATATTCTTCCATTGCAGCAGAGCTGACTTTTCTGCCATGGTAAATTGAAAGTGGTTATCAAAGAGCACCACAGGTTTCTTTTTTTCTCCAACCATTGTTGTCGATTCTCTGTGCTACGAGTAAACAACTTATATAAGAAGTGAAACCTAATTGTTTGTTCTGCAGCAACGCAGGTGTGTGCACAGAGCTGCACCTCTGCCATGTTCGACTGAAAGCTATTTAAAAACATGTTTCCAGTACAGATCCAGTAGTGATCCTAGTTGATGCAAATGCCTGTTATGACAATGACAAAAGCCTCAGTTCTACTGTAATTCATCAGCTGGTGTCAGTTTGTTATTGGACGCATATTGTCAAAAATTGGTTTTAATTTATTTTTCCATTACAAAACAGGACTGGGTGCTCTGAAAATAATGTTAAACTACCAAAACATTCACTCACTCTACATCTGAGACAGCTTAAGTGAGTGCTGAGCCAGAGAGAAACCTACTGTATTTAGTTTACAAGGATAAGATGTTATGCCACATATATTTTGTAGTTTTCATTGGATTGTTGTCCTGCTGATATGTTCAAAGCTGCACGATAGATCGATAGATCGATAGATCGATAGATCGATAGATCGATAGATAGATAGATCGATAGATAGATAGATAGATAGATAGATAGATAGATAGATAGATAGATAGGTGGGTGGGTGGGCGGACGAACAGACAGGTGGGCAGGTGGTGAATAGATGGATGGATGTGTGGGTGTATGGAGTAGTGGTAGATGCTACAATGACACTGAAGTGCAGTCCTATCAGTGTAACACATATCAAACAACTACAGACGCACATAAACAATAGAAAAGGAGCAGCATCTGGCCACTGTGTCAGTGCACACCACCATCTTGAGTCTTATGTGACAACAGTATCTGGCCAGAACTGCATCCGAACGACTGCATGCCTAAGAGATCACAAAGCAATCCTATCTTTTTTCTGTAGCTCTGGAGGAGTTTTCCATAACGTGAAAAAAATGATCAAAGTGACATACTTTAAGCCATAAGTAAGTACTGACAGCGCTGAAGCTGGTAAATGACTTAAATTCAACTGAATGGAAGCTTATGGAACAACTTGTCTGGTTCATTTCAGAGCAGAGGTGACCTCATGTGAACTCAAATGCTTTGGCCCTAAAACAAGCTCACGTAATGCAGCTCTCCGACTTAAACGTCTCACCTGGACTCGTGTGGGCAGAATCCAGTGCTGCAAAGTGTCTGCTGTAGTGCCATTGGGCAGGACCACTGGGTCACGCAGATCCATGTCCAGAGCCACAATGCATGTTGGGTAGCAAACGGCACCTGGTGGAAGAGATTTAAGAAAGACTAATCAAATAACACTTACCTTCAGACCTCATTTGCATCTGTTGAACTTATTTATGTGTAAACACTGAGGAAAAAACAGACCAGACTGAGCAGTCATCTGTCATCCGTGGTTCAGACTTTTGGCAACCATCACGTTCAGTACTCCTACTGTTTTACTCAGTGTGTGTGTATGTGTGTGTGTGTTGACTATAGTTTACTATTCCCATCAATCTCCTCCTGGCATTTAATTACAAATATTTCTACCATGATATGTCAGTATAATTCAACAAGCTCCATATGAGTGAAAAATCATGTGCTTGGCCTGTTTACCACCGTGTGATGTCATCATTTCACCGACGCCAAGTTACTATAGTATTTAATGTCCAACAAACAGTCACTAAGTGCTTAAGCATGCAGGAGATTCTTCTACAGCTTCATTATTACTGTTATGACCCTTGTGCCTTTTTTTTCCCTGTGTGATCTTTCTGTATTCATGTATATATAGACGTTTTCATGAATACCGATTTTACAGTCATACATAAAATATAAAGGATATGTACTGTCTGTCCAACTTTCACAGTCAACTAGAATGACTGCCTGGCGGTTGTTCCAGTGGTCACGCATGTCTGATGGTATCACCGTGAATGACATGTCACTGTAAGACATTCATTAATGGCCAGTAGAGTAGAGTGTTTCTGCTCCATTCAAACTTCAGATTTCCTTTAGCAGAAGAGAAAAACCTAAAATCTATTTTCACATTTGCATTGTTGAAAAAGAATGATTTTACTGATGATTTTTTTAAACATAATAGTAAATTCGGATGCTTTTTGAGTGTGCCGTAGGCAGTTTTCTAGGTTTTTAGGAGTTAAGTGAACAGTTGGAGTTGTGTTAAGAATGCCTGTCATGTGACTTGTACTGTATATCACTGCAGAATTATATTTTCCCCAACTGTCGAGACAAGAGGGTTACTGACATACTATAAAGCAGTTAATTTGAGCTTAATTTCACACTGAAGTTGGGGCGGCAGTGGGTCAGGAGGTAGAGCGGGTCGACCTGTAACCAGAAAAGGAGGTTCGCACCCTGCTCTCTCCCAGTCATTGTCGTGTCCTTGGGCAAGACACTTGACCCACCTTTCCTTGTATGGATGGGACTGAATTGTTGGTGGTGGTCGGAAAGACCAGTGGCATGGATTGGCAGCCATGTTTCCATCAGTCTGTCCCAGGGCAGCTCTGGCTACAGATGTACTGTAGCTGAATGAATAATGGATTTAGTGTAAAACGCTTTGGGATGACTTGGGTGTCATGAAAAGAACGATAAGAAAAAAAATCCAATTAAAGTCACACTGAAAAAGATCAGACCCACATCTGATTCAGGACCACATTTGGTCCACAAGTGGCCCAGTTCAGAATTGAAATGGCCAGATTCTATGTGATTTGTGCTGTTCACACTGTCAGGATAGTATCAGATCTAAGTTGCATATGAGTGAAAAAATCAGATTTGGTGTGAACATAGCCAATATTATAAAACATCAGTAGCTTTCAGCTCCGTTTGTTTTATTAAATTACCAAATTCCTTGTGCAAAAGCATGTTGCTAATTTGTGCCTGTTACACTAATGTCAATCTCTTTGTAAGGTATTCTAACATCTTTTTTTTTCCCATTGTGAATATCCATTTGAATTTAGCTTTACGTACCGTGCACATTATGAACAACACTTGTCCTGAGTTAAGAAAATGAGACTCAGCTTCCACAGTTGTATTTTGATGTGTTTGGTTTTGTAAATGTATACCCAATCTCCCCTATGTGTGTACCTTTATTTTGTTTGAAAGTAGGAAGAGAATATAATCGGGACGTGATGAATTATACTCTTGTCCTTGAAAGACGAGTGCACTTACCGACAGCCATTCCGTCGTCACAGCTGTACTCGACTGAATTTAGATCTGGAGGAGCAGAGCAGGAGCCCTGCAGTCTGGAGCACATCTTGAACTCTGCCGTCCATTCACCGTCCTTACCGCAGCGAATCACACTCTGTTCAAAAACAAGTGTGCATGCATGAATTGGTTACTGGAATTGCCATCAAGAAAACACAGTCAAATCAATTTTAATTCAATATAGTCACTTTAGAAATGCAGAAAAATTCATGGGTGCATGGTTTGATTATTTGGGATTTTCAAAGGAGAACTGGTTGAACCATACATTGCTGTTGTCCACACTGTCTCCACACACCCATGTATCTTCAAGTTCTGGTAAATAGATTTAGTTTTTGGCCAGAATGCTGAAACATAAAACTAAAGTGCTGAAACAGACAACTTAAGTTCGACTAAGCAAAGATTTGTATTTCATGAAACTGCACTGAAGGTATAAAAACTTAGGCATTTGTTAATAAGGCATGTGTGACATAATATTCTTTTTGCAAAAATTGAAAATTAGTACAAAAAAAATGACCAGTGTCGAAGCCATTGTTTTGGTTTTGAAAAATCTTTATTTCCAGACGTTTTCCATTCATTGCTAACATTGTTCTTGCACTGGAGGAAGGTCTGCCCCAAACCTTTTTCACGCTCTACAACAGTGCATCTAGAATGCTTTGCAAAATTCTGCTACAGGAGAAAATTAATTTGTTGGGACATTTGCATATTAAAATGACTAAATCCCCGCATGCACATAAAACATGCAGGTTTTTGCAGAAGTTTGCCATTTTCAGCCAATTATTGCAGATTAATTGGTTGTTATTTTATAGCAATATGCCCTTTGAAAATGGTACCATAGAAACAATGAGGAGAAAGTAGAATAAAATAGTTCCCCAGCGGCAGCATTAGTGTGCATCCTGTAAACCAGGCTACAGTGGCTGTGCCTTTGCAAAATACTATTTGGAGAAATGTATTTAGGTGGAAATTTTTTGTGAGTCCTGTTTCCAGCTCAGAAAGTATTTTCCCCATAGACTACAGTGATAAAAGAGATGTTTGTAAAACTGCTGATTTGGACGCAGCTGCAGAAAAGGTCAGAAATGACTCTTGGATAAGTTTTTATAACATAGAGATTTGAAAAATCTGTGATATGACTCATAGTGCACAGTCTCAGTGACCAATGGATGAGCAGAAAGTCTGGGGATGCGGGCTGTGTTGGGATGAACCACCTGTATGTGTGTTCAGCAGCCCTAGTACACCTGTGCGTTGGGCTGCATAACGCAAGAATAACACAGAAATGGAATAACATTTTTTGCTTCATCGCCACCGGACAGTTTTTCATAGAGAACTAGAAAGCACTCAGAGAGCACAGACCTCCGCCACTGTGTCCAGCGGTTATCTAAAACTATCCTCCATGCTATTATTACATCCAGAATAAATATACCTAGATTATTTTTCCCTTTATTACTGGATTTGCTGACCTTGAAAACCCAGGCTTAGCATTTGGAATTACACTGATATCACAAATAGTTCATTAGTAAAATAATTTTTTTTTCTGGATATAGGTTCGCAAATATTGAAGATACGTCAAAACTGCCGACAGTGTATTCAATAAGCTGGGTTTCAGCTACACTTTGCTGTTAGTTCCATGTCTGTAGCTTTTTCTGTTACCTTACAGCAGTGCATTTCCTACCAAACCTACAAATTTGACCAATCTAGATCACCACCTCCAGAATATTGCTGGCATCTGGATCAAAACTCTACCAGCAAGGATACTGTGTTAAATATTTTACCAAATTTTCTTGGCAATTTTTGTAGTTGGAAAAAAAGTTGAAATTGGTGAATGGTGAAGAATACTTCAAAACAATCTGAAACAACGAACGTGTTTGAAATCTTACATTGTCTTTTGAGTCGGGACATTGCAGGGTGCACACGGTGTCGTAGAACAGGCCGTTGGTGCAGGTATACATGCCCTGGAATGTGTCAGGTAGGGCCGGGCAGGAGATCGGCTCACATCCTGTCTCCTCCCACTGCCCTCCCTCCAGACACTCCAGTTTGAAGTACTTCCTAGAAAACAACCGCATATTCTTACAAATTAAAGATTGCCATACAGTGTTACAATCTGTCAGTGGATGTCAGTGGAATAAACACTAAATATGTCCAAATAATAATAGAAGATAGACAAAAAACTCATTAAGCAATAAATTAGCCAAAAGAGAATTCTGTTCTGTCTCAAATTAAAGAGGGAAGATGAGCAAGAGCATGATCAGGTGAAGCTGCTGAAATTCTTTTCAACTGTTTATTCTGTATGAAGAACGCTGCAAATCCAAGTATGTTGAGATGTATATTGCAATTGAGGCAAAGATTTTAAAAAAAGACAAAAATAACGTAAACATGCCCATCATCTCTGATGTTGTGCTTTCGATGTTATTTAGGTCATTTCTGGGAGACAGCAATGTTTGGATGTTTGCTACCGCAGCAGACTTGTGATGTTTTGCTTTGCTTGGTGTCCATGTTTTGTTTGCATGTGCTTCTACACTTTTCTGAAACGAAGCCCGTGCGTAGTTTAGGAAGGTGTGGAAGTCCGTACCTAATTTTCTGTCCAATCGCCATCATCGCTGCCTCACACCCCTAATCAGCTGCTCTTTAAATCTGGCTGAGTTCATTCAATTTGCTATGCTACTGCAGTCACACAACCATCGCTCGCCTGCAGATTAAAAATAATATCACCTCCACCACCCCAAAAACCTCCTGGAAGCATATTTCTTCTGTACTAGTTTTGTCATATGAAATCATCTGCTAGGGGGGATTTTGAGACCTCGGGGGCCATCTGTGTCAGGCTCCCTCAGACGTCCCACAGCATCTCTTTAACATAGTCACTGCCAAAATAAAATTGCATATAAGCTCTCATATAAATGTTTGACTCAGACTAGAGTGTCCTGACTGAAAGCTCTAAAAGTCATGTTTTCTGAGAGAACGAGTGAGCGAGGTAGTCACATCTGTGGCGTTTATTTCAGTGATACACATTGTCACACAGGCTCAAATCAGAGCTACTTTTATTCAACGCGGTGCTGTGAGGGCGACTGAGCTGATGTAAACATCAAAGTCCTATTGTGTTACATGGGTTTATTACATGGCTTTGTTAAATACTTGATTCTGACTGGTCGACAACAGTCCTCTACAGTCTGGATGCATTGTGATACACAGTCCCAAATGTAAATATATCAGTGGCAATCAATGTTTTTCTCAAATGTAGTGGTAGATTTAGTATTATTTAGTAAGTTGCTGTATACTAAGCAGGATATTACAAAGCAAGCCAGTCATTACTGGAAAACAAATACCTCCCATCAGCCTGTCTGGGTTTATTTCATAATAATGACCACCTTTCTGTACATTACCACTTGCATAATAGCAAACACACTCTATAACCTTACATACTCTCTATCCCCTGCTTCTCTTATGTCCCTCTTTATTTTTTATTGTCTCAATAACAGAGAACATAAAACACACTGGACACAGAGAACTGCCCGTTATACAGTAAAAGGCTTCTCTCGTGTGGTGCATGTAAAGTGTAAGTACAACAGTATGTGTTCTGACATAAATTTATGTGCGTACATGTGTGAAAGGTAAGAGTAAAAAGCCTGTTTAAAGCTCTTTTATAGCTGCTGCCGTTCAATTTCACATGTTGGACTAATAAAGCATCAGGGGTTATTAAAATGTTTACACATATGTTTGAGAAAGTGTAACTCATAAAGATATCCAGCTGCAAATGGATCCTAACATAAAACAGGGTCTTACCATATTAGATGGGAGTTTAATACATTGCAAAACCATGAAATATACTGTATATCTTATGTATATATGTTGTATATTTTTATGGTCCTGCTGTACATGATGGTTAAGCTCAGCTTTTTAGATATCTGATACCCCGTTTTTAATTACAACACAGGACTGTACAATATTATTATGGACATAAAGTCAGCCCAGAGGCTGTGTCTCCTCTAAACAGGAAACCCTCATGTCATTAACGACATGTGAACTGTGTTCAGTAATGAGCAGTCGCCTAATGAATACAATTGGCAGGGCAATATCTAGGCCCCTGCACAACAAATTTTATTGGACCTTAATGTAACCTTGCTCCAAAACACTAAATATGGTTTTGCAGATGATGGATGAAAACATTTTTTACCTGCTGCCTTCAATATTGAAATGTTTACCCTCTTGGATTGAGGTGTACATGTAATACAATTTTATGGTGTTGCATAAAATACCTGAATCAAATATCCTAATTTTATTAAGCAACGCATAATGGAACTCTTGTAAAATAAAGGAAAAGACGAAACTTCCTCCATTACACAGGGTAGAATAAATGCTGGCAGCACGAGTTATTTGTTGTCAGCTCGAGAGAAAAAGCAGACTCAAAGGGCTCACCTAGGTGTCTTCTTCTTCAGGCTCCCTATCACATAGAACCCCGGGCTGCATCTGTAACGGCAGACAGTGCCGACATCGTGCCCCGAGGCCAGGCAGTCCGCTGTGAGCAGCTTGGCGTTGGCTACGACTGGAACCTCTGGGCACTCAACTTTGCAGTAGGCCTCAGGGAAAGACCAGAGACCGTCCTCCAAACACGCCAGCCTGTCGCTGTCACCTGAGCATCACACGTTAGAGGAGAGGGTTTGTCATGGTCAGCGTTGGAGAGTCACTCGTTATATTTCAGCATACCGCGACCGGTCAAAACTCTCAACACTGTACATTACTACTGAAGACATCCAAACAGTGAAAGAGCATTTATAGAATTATGTAGTAAACAAAAAGTGAACGGGTTTTATATTTTGGATTGTCAAAAGTTGCATTTAGCTTTGATGACAGCTTTGTGTTCTCTCCCCACATCCCCAGAACAAAACATGAAAAGCTCATGCGGTCACATGGAAAACAGAAAAATCATGTACGTAGTTATATTGGACTGGACATTCACAGTAGCTATACATGCTGTGATGCATTACCAGGGTCCGCACGCTTTTTTAAAGCTCATTTTCCAGGACTTTTCCAGGACGTTTTCAGGTGCTACAGTATGACAGACAAGTTCTTCCACCACACACTAAAACCTCGTCCCTACGTACCATGTTCACACTGACGGACCAACACTCTGAAACGGAAAGTCACTAGTTTGGTCTCTTGGTGTTTCTTTGGGGGAAAAAAAAAAAGTATGGATGTTAAAAGTCATTAAATATATTAATCAAGTAAGTTAACAAAAATGAACAAAATAACACAAAATTTAACCTAAAAAAACAAGAAAATAAGCAACAAAATGAGCAAAAATTCTCAACGTAATCAAGTAAGTGAACAATAATATAGGCAACAATAATTTTCAAGGCCAACTTAAACGTTGCCAAGAAATCTGCCTTTTTTTCCTGATGTTCCATATGTTTTCCATGTCTGGAATATTTGTCAACCATTTTCCAGGTTTTCCAGGATGCGTGGGAAATTGTGATACAACTGCCTATGTCAGGGGTCTCAAACTTGTGGCTAGGAGGGCCGAGACCCTGCAGGTTTTCTCTACAAGCAGATTTTACTGATAAGCTCCTGATCAGTGAAATCACCTGCTTTAATGACTGGTTGGATTGAAAACCTGGAGGGTCTCGACCTTCCATGGCATGAATTTGAGACCCCTGGTCTACGTTAATGGCATCTACGCCTTGAAATAAATGAAATGAAGTCATCATCCTACCTATGAAAATTTGATTCTTTTCTAAATGCTTTGTGTCCATTAGCAATCCTTCTCAGGTCTAAACTCATTTGTTTTGTATCTGATGCGTTTACAAGTGATTCCTCAAATCCTTCCTGAAGTGAATGTTGGACAAAACTTCAGTTCACACACTTGGACCATAACTCAGTCAAAGAGCGGTGCTTTGTGACATCTGCGAATGAAAAGGTCAATTCTTCTGCCGGTTAATAATATTGCCCCTGGTAATTTTTCTATTTTTGCCTCTTCTTAACAGCCACTGAGACAAATCTGGAAAAAAAAAAAAAACATTTTCAACATTTTGACCTCAACTGTACACCTAAAGCACCACGACGTACACTGCGGCACAATTGGGTCAACATCATGGATTCATTTCTGTCCTGTAAAACACTCTGCTTTTGTTACACGGCTCTGTCTTGTGAAGTTATGAGGAAACGGAGACTATGGCTTCTATGTTGCCCAAAGCTAATATTTTCTATGCCTGTATGGCCTCACATGAAGCATGAGTGTCGGCATGTGTGGAGAATTGTAACACACCAAACGTTTCACAATGTTTAATAGCTCTATAAAATGTAACGAATCTTGAACATGGCACCACATATTTTATAAGCTGTTAAAACATTGTGTGAATGTGATTATCAAAATCCACTACAGCTGTAATAGAGTGTGCTGAATATATTCTCCTGAACTACACAGAGGGCTTGGATTGCTGAGTGATGCATGATGGCCTTCAAGCATATTCCACTGAACCAAAAGCCACAAATCAAATTCTTAAATGCTTAAGTAGAAGGCAACTGGACTCGTTTTTGGTTCTTGAAGGCATTCCACTCCTCATCCTGGAGGCTTTCTCTGATCTGAGTGAATGATTGGAGACATGGCGATGCCTGCTGTTATTCATTTATCCCGTATATTGTGAGCGCCATCGCCATTTTAATCTGCAATGTTTTTGTTTTTGTGAAATATTGGACTTTTATGATACACATTGTGGAATTTGGCTCACCGTGCACATGTTCTTAGTAGAAGCCAAAGAAGACAGAACATTTGGAGATAAACATCCTAAAATGAAACTGCAATCAAAACATAATAAGCCCTTTTAACAATGGCATTTTTGTATGACAGTATGTCAAGTCACACTTTAAAGGTCCAGCGCGCTGCATGATTTAGGGGGATTTAGGAGGATCTAATTACAGAAATGGAATGTAAGATCTACGATATGTTTTCATCAGTCAAAAACAGCAATTGTTGTGTTTTTGCTACCATAGAATTCGGTGTTTGTACCTGCAGATACTGTGCTGTCATATATAGTGTCCCAGCCCCTTCTTGTGTCTGTGTGTTGACAGAGCTGCTTTGCAATGACAACAGACCTGTTTTCCCAATGTTGTCCCAAGCATCAAATGTTGAACCTCACACAAACGGCCGAGGCGCTGCAGGTTTTCTTTCCAGCTACTCACTAAAGCAGGTGTTTTCACTCAAGAGCAATCAGTGGGATGGAATTCAGTGAAATCACCTGCTGAAGAGACTGGTTGGAGAGAAAAAAGTGTAGTGTCTCTGCCGTTTGTCGCAACGGTTGGACACCCCTGGTCTAACGTAAAAGAATTTGCCTTTGTTTTGAGAAACTGGCAAAAAGTTTAAAATGTATTTGCTGATAGTGATATTCTTATAGGGCTTTTTCAGTTTCCAAATGAGTTTCTAGTCCCTCTGATCCAGAAATGGACTTAGTAGATGTGCAGTGTGAGTGGAGCTGATGTGGATTAGATGAAATGTGAATCTACTGGCTTGGACAAACCTGTCAATCAAAATGCCTATGCCCGTAATTATGCACCAATATCATGGTCTGAACCACTGAAACAAATGAGTCACTGTTTATAAAAATTCACCCCTGTACAGCGTTCACGATGGCGGAAATTGACTGGAGACCAAAGGCGTGGTTTTTACCAGGCTTTAAACATGTTTATTTCTGCTCAAAATTTGGATATTTTAACATGGGACTCTATGGGGACTGATGTTCTTTCGGAAATAGCCCCTAGTGGACACTGAGTACTGCAGTTTTTGACACTCCAACTCTTTCTTGTACAATTAGCTTTTCTTTACACCAAAAATAGTGGCTGTTCCTAAACTACAGGTTTCCAACCTGTAGAATCAAAAATGGCTCATTTCACTTTGAAAAAAAACCTTCTGTTTTTTGGTTATAGCTGACATCAAAGTTCCAGGTTCCAAATCAATTTATTTATGCCTAAATTTCTCAGAAAAGTTCAACATTAGAGTTGCACACTTCACACTAGTCCCATGTTGCTGGAAACAGATGTAACACTTTGGTCCAGATGGTTCCCACCCCCTCCCAGTTTTAAAATTGAGCATGACCTTGACCTTTTCTTTGAAGGTTACAGCATATTCGGAATCAGCATAGTCAATAACCCAGGGGTATATGATATTTTCAATATCACAACACAGCTAACTAAATCTACCCTGCCCTGACTATCCATGTGACAAGATTGGTTAGTTTGGGTCCAAGGACTTTGGAGAGACATGGTCAAACGTTTGGATGTATGTGAACAGGACCTTGAGACTGACTGTGACCTTGACCTTTTTCTGTGAAGGTCACCGCATATTTGCAATCAGCACAATCAATAACCCGGGGGAATATGACAATTTCAACCTCACTATGTAGCTATAAATGTAGTGCAATTATTTCAGACCCTAGTGAACTTCAAGGTCAAAGTCAAGGTAATTTGATAATTAAGGGGTGCACTGGAGTCTAATCCATCACATATTAAAATTCTGTGCCTCTAGCTGCAGTAGTTTTGTTACTATAGGTCACAATAATTTTTTTTTTATTACCAAATTATTATGCAAATTAGGCTGTGGTTCTCACCGTAACCCATCCCCCTACCCTGACTACCCATGTGCCAATTCGGTTATCTTGTTCAGTGTTGGATGGATGGATGGATGTACAACCTTGACACCGACTGCAACCTGGACCGTGGTGATATAGAGCCAAACGTTCACACGGACGGGTATGTATGAACAAAGCTCTCAACTATACCCTCACCCCCGGCTACTTCATTCAAGCAGCAGATCATAAAGTTGGATTAGATGTAACTAACTGCAATCATTCACAGGCACTAAAGGTCAAAATTTGTTTGTGATCAAATATTGACAAAAGTGAAATGTAACAGTATAACTTACCCTGGAGTATGGCAGGTGATCCACAGGTGAAGGAACACTGTTTACCAAAGGTGGTTCCCCACGGGCAGCTGAAAATGGCATGGTAGACGTGAGACTGATCAGGCAGGCCACAGTCTACAGGCTGACAGCTCACCATACGATCCCATGAGCCATGAAAACACTCCAGTTTGGTCTCCCTCTGGAAATAAGAGAAGGAAATGCATTGCTTACTGTATGCAAAAAAGAGGATTGTGCTGCAACAGGAACGTGCTGACAAATAAATCATAATTAAACTCAAATTAAATACAGTACCACACTTTCATTCCCTTCCATATGTTCTTGCATTTTAACAACGGTTTCTTCAGTTTCTCCTCCAGCATGGGCTGTCATGTGTTAAATTTGGCTCATTAGGCATGTAATTCTTTTGGTTTCCCACATTTTCTAATGTTTGCAAATGAGATGTAAATAAGTTCATTGAGTTTACAGAGTCTGCAGAGGATGCAACCACAGTATTTGGTTGAATAAGAGGAAAAAACATGACACAAATACCGGAATATATTACAGTATAAACACTCAGATCTCACTGTGAATGAAAAAAACAGCATGAATAAAGATATATAATAAGGAATGAGGATAAATTATGACATTTCACCATTTTTACCTGATGTGGTGGGCTTTCTTTGCCGTTGAGGACAGTGATACTGAATCCACGATGACACTTAACAGAGCAGCGAGAGGACTCGCCTCCTCCTGTGCACCTACAGAGACACGCTCAGATAAAGATAAACTCTTATGCTTGTTGTTTCAGCTCTGTGGTTGTTTGGTCATTTATTCCAAAGGGCCTACCTGACAAAGGCATGGTCTAACTGGGGGGGAATGCAGCTGTCCATCTGACATGGCTGTCTTAAGCAACTAGTGTAGAAATGCGAGCAGCAAAAGAGAAGGAAGAGAGCAGACTTATGAGAATGAATGAAAACCGAAGCAGATGTAGCCATGAAAATAATATATGTTCAGCTAAATTCAATCTACAGTTAACTATGCCGCTGGAACAAAAGTTACACAGAACTGTAGGTAAAATCAGTTTTGTTTTCCTTCACTGTTTGTGGTTTCTAGTGTGCAAGAGTAAAATGGTTTTCAGGATATGGGCTGAACAGAAATTCATATCCCCGTGGTACGAAAACCTACTGGATGTAGCTGAAATAAAGATCAAAATAAGAAAAGATTTTTTAAAAATATTGGCTGGTGGTACTCCTCAGTGGCCTGGCAGTAAAACTCCTAATAGTTTATGCGCTCTGACAGCTGGCAGGTAGGTGATAACAATATGAGATCAAATCATACATCATGATCGTGGACGTTGATAAGTTAGTGTTTTACTGAATGTGGCTCAAGAAGTGGAGTCATTCACTCCTATGAATAATGGAAGAATGTGGCATCAGCGATTTTAGGTATTGTATGGTATTAATACGTGATTTCCTTCTCGAGTTATAGCGTTCACAAGGTTTTCAGAAAATCTGACCTCTGCCTTTGACCTTGAGGTCAAGGTCAGACCTTGAATGACCTTGAGATTTTTTAATAGATGCAACTATGGCACCAGTGTGAAAAGATTTCAATTTTGAGCTATCGCTTTCCCCAAGGTTTTCAGAAAATTTATCCTCACCCAAATTCAATCTCATCCAAGATTTTTCACAGATATGACTCTGGCAAAAATTTGAAAATGATTTCCTTCTTGAGTTATCGCATTCACAACATAGGTGTTGACACCACCCTCCTGCCTAGGTGATGACAATACCCCATCAGCCTTTCTGAGCTGAGGGGTTAAAAAAAGACTTGGCACATTGTCAGCTTCCATTTGCAGCTTTTTGATCAAGTGATGTGCCGTAAAGGCATCTTAAGCACCTACCAAAGAGCAGTGGTAATTATGTAAAGTTATATTAGAGGAAAAAAATATGTATGTACAAAAAAGTTAATATGACTGTGCTTTTATACTGTAAAATAATTTCTGCAACAACATAGTGTATACAAACATAAGGCAGTGCAGTATTTTGTGTTCCATATTACCATCAGGCAAGTAGCTGTCATAAACACTAAGTATATACAGAACCTCGGTGTTAGTTGATAGGTACTTAAAATGGTATCTCTGGTGTGTTCGAAACATTATTTCACCAAACCATAAATAGGTTGTGCAGAGCTTGTTTTGCAGAAAATAGCACCTGTAACAATGATTTTAAATCTCATATTTGATGTCAAGTATTTTTAACCTACATTTATCAGCACCTATAAATCCAGATATTCCTTATATTGTGTGAAAAACTACAATTAATGGAAAAACTAAAAATGGGTTTTTGTTTGATCTGCTGTAAGATATCTGAATTTAGTATTTTGTCCATTTTTTGTCCATTTTTGTCCCTTTTCTTTACATTGAGTTTTGTTAGTTTTGATTTAATTGTGTCAATGTTGGGATTCTGAATATAAAATTAAAAAAAGACAAAAGAAGTGAGTTCAAACCTCATGTTAATACATTTTATCAGTGTCACATTTAAAGATTTAAGGACATAAATTAATGTGGACAGCAAAAAATGTAGATATTATAAATTAACTGCAAAAGTCAGTGTTAAATTGAAATAGAAATAACCTCAAAAAGGCATTAAAGTGAGGCATCCGAAACCCATAGACATATAGTGTGAATATACAGGAGTGTGCAGCATGCATGTGTGTGTGAATTAGGTAGCTGTGGGAAAGCCCACCCTCTGATGCGCACCCGGTCAGGGCGAAGGTGCTGAAGTGGCAGGAAGTCCTCAGGGCGACGCCTCCCACTGCCACCGATGGAGACGAGAACAGGAGGATAACGGACGATGTGAGGAAGAAGGGCCGAGAGAGGTCATGGGTCACGTTCACCACCAGCGGGTTCCGATGACACGAGACGTCATAGGTCCCTACGTGGGTCGAGGGGTTACAAATCAGTCACCAACAGTTGAGAAATATGGTACATACATTTTTAAGTAGTCATAGTGCACAAAGGATTAATCATTTGTGTAGAACAGGGGTCCGCAACCTGTGGCTTCAGGGCCTCAGGTGGTCTTTTAGCCTCTCCCCAGTGACCCCTGTGGTTTTGACCACTGATGGTCAAAACCATGGAAAATAAGCAAAACCACGGGAAATAAGCAAAAATAAGAAAATTAATAACAAAAAACAATCAGAAATCTTACAAGATAATACTGTATAATAAATCAAAAATAAACACTAAATCAGCAAAAAGATGAAAAACTGTAGTAAAAAAATAAGAAAACTTGCAAAAATTCTACAAAATGAACAAAAGAATCATGAAAATGGACAAGATTGAACAATATAAGAGATTAAATGATCTAAAATGAACAAAAACTAAGAAAATAAGCAAAAATAAGAAAATTAAGAACAAAAAACAATCATAAATCTTACAAGATTAAAAAAAACCTGAGAATAATAACAAGGAAAATTTACAAAAATGACAAAAATAATAAATCACATGAAAACGGATAAAACGATCAACAAAATGAAAAAAATAAATGACAAAATAGTCCGAAAAAAGAACAAAATAGTCATGCAAATGATTCAAAATGAGAACATGAACAAAAATAAACAAAAATTATGAACAAAGAAAAACAAATCAAAATTCCCAAAAATGAACAACATCATTTAAAAAACAAAAATGACAAAAAACAAACAAAGAAACAAAAAGAAAAATCTAGAATCACCACTGCATAGAGATGTCCAATAAAGCCAACTTTTAAGTCAAAGCCATCTTTGTTGTCACTTCTACCATATGTGGGAGACACACACAAGACCAAAATAATTAAAGAAGTTACCTAATGAGTGGTTCCTCCCGGTGGTGTCCGACAGTAGGATGGTGATTGTTCGTCGACACTGCTCCCCAGACCATGAACCATCTGAAGCCAGGTACACCATCACTGAGGCTGCCACTCCAGGATGCATGAATCCCACCTGTATCATTTAAAAGTAACATTTTTCTGCTTCCATGTGTACTGAAAGGATTAGTGAGAGAACACGGGGGTGCAAATGAACATTAATCTGCACCAATGCTCAGGGCATGTGGATAAGCATCGTCTGTAGATGTATTAACAAGTGAAGGAAAGTCAGAAAGCAAGACAGCGAAGTTTTTTGCAGAGCAAGTAAATGAACTCAGTGAACTGTAAAAAAGTACAGCAACAAACAAGCCACAGATGCACGAGGCCACCTGAGACACCGTTAAGTGTTTCGTACTCGAGCAGTGAAAATATCTAGCTCAAAAAGTCAAAAATAAAAAATAAAATCTTAACTGTGAACTGAAACAGGTGTTTTTAAAAGAGCTCTAAGACATTATATGATGACTGAAGAACACTTTTCAGAAAGAGCCAGACACATTTAAAGCAAGGGAGGCTTTTCAAAAAAAAGAAGAAAAAAAAAGAACACTTCAAGGGGAAAAGAGGTGTCTGAGGGAGACCTGGCAGATATGGGTGTCATAATGCAGGCATTTTAGATGCTGAAAGAGTGTTTTGGGAGAAGATGGCCTTCCAAAGAAGATGGGCCTGATAAAGAGGGTGTCCATAAAAGAAGCAAGGGATGGAAAGATGAGTCATACAGCGATGAAGTGGAAATGATGAGAGAGAAAAAAAAAAAAAAATGAATGAATTTATGCAGGGAAAGAGGCACGCTCTTGACTATAAAGACCTGGTAATCCTGAACGTAATGGAGCTAGTCAAATTAACAGCTCTCAGTCTGGAGCTGCTCAGCTGACTGTGAGAGCTGTGACTGTGGCAATATCAAATCATACAACAGTAGTAAACATAAGATGCAGACACAGACTAGGAATGAAAAGCCAGGTCCAAATACAGTGCAGTACACAAACCAAGACATTTATACAAAGCACTGTTTGCTTCAGCAGCATAAATAGCAGGGAAATGACACATGTGAAGCATTTTAACTCCAGCAGCAGCTATTCTGGTTCTGATTCTCACAACAAATACACATAGATATATGTACACATTACTTACAAATAAGCATGTGATGTTTGAGAATCTCTTTTGAACAAAGAATGCAATTATTTTGTTGTAGTTATTCTTTTCCTAGAAGTATAATAAATTACAATACAAGTAAAATATGCATTCTTGGTGACTGATCTGAGTTTGACTACCAAATTATTATTATTCCTTCAGATGCCAGTATTTTAATAACTTTTGAACCATTTAAGTATTTAATCATGAATAGTCAATTACATAACCTTTGGTCATCAATTAATAAAACGGTAATGATCATTAATTAGATGATTATAACCCATTATGTCAAAAATAAAAGCACAAAATGTAAATACAGAAGAAGTGGAGGGTTAGTCATCAGTTGGTAATCATCCACAGATCATTAATCTCCATACTTTACAGATGACCTGCAAACAAATGCATTTTTTCAAATCATGCAATCGTGTGAAAGCTAGGAATGTGTGTATGTGGTGGAATGAGCGTCGGCCCGTGTGAATGTCCCTCAAACCATTTGAAGAAGTTGGAAAGTGATGGAAGCTGCTGAAGACTGAATAACCACCCACACTGATGGAGTGAAGGGGAAAACAGCTGCACAGTGCACACATATACACGCTTACCTTCAGCCAGAATGAATGTTCCAGGTCATTGCTTGTGTCGATTTGCGCTGTGCAGGGGAACCAGGCGTCAGTGGGCGGTTTGTCACTCATTTCCAGGTGCTGATAGCTGCACAGCTTCACAAACACAAAAGGAAATGCGCAAAGGTGACCACTGTTTAAAGAATAAAAATAATAGTCTTTTCAAAGGCCCAATAAGTCAGCATAACAGAGACTGACTTTTATAGCGGTCAGACTAGACTGCAGGTATTTTATGTCATTATTATGTCCGCCAACGAGGTTATGTGATCACTCACATCTGTCCATCTGTGTACCAGGGTTTTGCAAAAAAAAAAAAAAATCCACTGACTAATTTTTTTGACACTGAAGAGCTGGGGATGAGCTGTTTATACGACTCATAAAGTCACAAGAATGTCATCAAGATAGTAGTAGTAGTAGTAGTAGTAGTAGTAGTAGTAGTAGTAATACACTGGTTGGGTGTGTAGGATTTAGTGATACAGTATCTAGCAGTTAATGGCTAAGTAACATTTCCCTCACTGATGTTTGTGAAAAGAACTGTCCAAACTTAGCACCATGTTGCTACTCAGCACGGTGGTTGAGTGAGTGACAAAGTGCATTAGCTGAGTGAGTCCCAGTGCCTAGAAAAAAACCTCTGAAATAGACAAATAAATGCACCTAAACACACCAAGACCAGTGCAAAATTCAGTGAAAATTTTATTCTAAGGGAACATACTGTGGTATCATGTTACTGACTAGAGATTTAAACACACTGCTCTTTGCAAACAAACCACAAACAAAACAGAAATATTGAATACAGTCAGACGGGAGAGTCTGAGCAGGTAAATCTACCACTAAACACTGACAGAAATTATTACTGAAAGCGGTTATGAGTCTATATATTGTTTTGTTTGTTTGGTTTTTACAAAACCATATATAGACAATATAAACAATATCTAATTTACAAATTGTAGATAACTGAGTACTTCCCTCAGTTTTGCTATTATGGTTGCAAAACTACAACTGCCCTTGATCGATCAAGAGGTTTTTTTTTTCGTGATTCTGTGCTTGTTTTCCCCATGTCTCAGTTTGTTCTTGGACCCGTGTTACACATTGTGGCCCCTTGGATTCCCTGGTTTTCTGGTACATAGCTACCGATAAGCCTTCAGTAAATCCCCTGAAGTGCTTGCGAGTCCTTTCCCTGATCTCTTAATTCAAACCCTGACAGTGTTGGCAGAAAACCTGAAAGGGAGACATATCAGAGATGCTGGGTGATTTAGGACGTTGAAGTTTATGGTCCATATCTTAGTCTCACACCTGACTTTTTTAATACAACAAGAAATTCATCCACCATTTTACTTTCGGATATTCCTCATCGCTGTTCAACAAGCCATTGTCCACACAATCTTCATGGTTGTTTGCGACAGCTTCGTAGTATCCAGCTGACGATTTCAGGCCTTGGTCCAAATTCTCTGGTATTGAAGCGTTTGACAGCAGCTGTGTTGATTCATGCCTCTTTCATTCATGTTGTTTATTACACCTGTCCACATACAGACAATGTGTTGTAAAAAGTCCCTTGGTAATTGCCAGTTTTTAGATGCTGGAACCACTGTGTCTGACACCAGCAGTCCTCCCGTGATAAAAGTGACTTAAATCATGCCGGTAGTCAGCTGAGCAAAACTGGCTGCATCTTCTTTTGTCCTTCATTTGTAAGTGACCTAGAGAAACACTTTGATGTGCACAGTGATTTGGCTATGATGGACCCGATGGGCCTCATGTGAATGCAGATATTTTATGGCACCTGTCAGGACTTGAAAATGATTGATGTGACTTGTTCTGAAGTTGTAAAAATAAAAGAGGGAGCTAGGTTGATGTTTAAACTTGATGTACTGTCATTGACGGCTCTGCCAGAATGTCCTCCAGACTTATATGCAAAGCCCTCCCTCTTCAGGCACATCTTTACCAGTAGCAGCCACATTTTGGAGTCGTCGGACTTTTATCTGTGGCTGAACAGGCTCCAGGTCGGTTGTGTAAAGTCGCTGTGACCTGGGAAGTTTATAACCCCATGTTTCTACCTTCTTTTTTTTGCTCTGATCCTGGAATTGCTTTGAATTATTGCATACATTTATCCACTAAGGATTACAGGGACAAAACCATAAATTTAAAAAAAGTGATTGAACAGTGTATCTGTTGCTCTTTTACAAATCTACTTACCCAGCTAGTCATTACGGCGACTAAACGTGAACATACTGAGATGTCATAGTGTGACATCATCTACAAATGATGTCATAGTGGCAGAGCAAGAAACTGAGAATTTCAGGTTATAACTTTCAAAATAAAATATAGCATATATATGTTACCCTGCTGTTTGTATGTGCAAAATGCATATAGAATGCGCATGTGGTTGGAAGTTGGCTGGGCTCTGAATGAACCAGTATTCTAGCACGCATCCATGTTTTTTCCAACTTTGCAGCTGGAACGCAATCAGCCTACGTAAATCAGCCTACGTAAATCCCAGTTCCGACCTCCGACCTCCAAGGTAAATGGAAAGCACCTGCAGTTACGTCTATTTCAAATCTGTAGACAGTTTATCAAGATACAACTTACTTGAAAACTTGGTTAGATGGTTTTTGCAACTTCACACTAGTGTGTTCCACAGCGTGCCATGATTACACACACGCTGTATATATGAATAATGATGGATCTGCGTGATTTGCCTTGCTTGGAACCACGGCAAAGCAGGATGCAAAAATGGGAACAAAACTCATGCTGAGTTGATACGAGCAGTGGAAAAGGAGCATAACTTATGTGGGTTTTCAGTAAACTACATAAAAAATGGGCAAACCCTCATTGTTTAATATGTTGTCTTGCCTTTTGTTCATTGCAGGAAGAATCCTACAGTCTCTAGTAGTTCTATAATTTCATTAATGCTCCACAATATTGCATATCTAGAACAGGGGTCTGCAGACTGTGGCTCTTCAGCCCCTCCCCAATGCATCATTTGACCAGTGATAGAACATGTTATAATAAATTAAAATGAACAAAATATGCAGTAAATCAACAACAAGAAGAAAAAAATTAGTGCGATAGTAAACAAAAAAAGAAAAGTAAAGCCACAAATTTTACAATATAATCATGTAAATGAATAAAACAGCTGAAAATAGTGATCATGATTAGGAGAAAACTGAACAAAATAATCTATAGCATAAACAAAATGACAAGGAAACTACAAAAAAAATTACAAAAATGACTAAACTAATAAATCAACTTGAATAAAATGGATAAAATATGAACAAAATAATCGAGTCAATGAAGAGAAACCACAATGGTGAGTGAACACAGTATTCCACAAAATTATTAATAATCAACTAAAATAATTTTAAAAATCACAAAAATAAATAAATATAATAAAGAAAATGAAAACAAAAAATAACTACTCAGTGAAATTATCAAAATTAATCAGGAATTATTAAAAAATCAATAAAATGAAGAATAATGTACAAAATAATGCATTGAATGGAAATAGAATGAAAATGATCAACAGAATGATTACATACTAACAATTAATAAACAAAATCAATACAAATGGCCAAAATAATGAAAAAAATGAATAAAGTGTTACCGTATTTTCCGGGTGATATGTCACTCTGGAATGTTAGTCGCATGAGCCAAAGAATGCATAGTGAAGAAGAAAAAACGCTTTGGAGGACAGGTCGCATTTGTTCGGGGAACGAGCTTCAAGCGCTCGGCCGGGCGGCCAGAAGCGAGGGCTCGCCTCCCCGCCTCACCGGCTAAGTGATAGCACTGACACGTTCAGTGTTAAAGCTGATGGCAGGTATGGTTGTTACCGGTAATGTCTACATTTTACATTGTCAGTAATACAGATGCGGCAGATGCAGATACACAAGCCTAGAGCCACGTCTAGCGGCTGTCAGTGTGACAAACACCCAATACTCCAAACATTTTAACATATTCGTCGCTCCGGTATATTTGTCGCTCCCCTACCCAGACTATGCAAAAAACTGCGACGTGTAATCCGGAAAATACGGTAATATATTTTTAACACATTGCAGTAAAAATGTACATCACATGTCATGTCCAATCATTTTATTCCTCTCAACATATATATTTTTACATTCTGTCTAAAAATGGCTCTTTAGGTTCTGAAGGTTGCCGACCCCTCTATTACCTAAATGTAGTAACTGCACATCATAAATGGCCTTCTGCAGGGCAGCCGACTTGTGTTTAACAAAACATTCCCATAAAGGAATACTCATTTAGACCTACATATTACCGGTAGTTGATTTTTGCCTGAGTAATACTAAATCGGCTGTGGTCCCTGGATTTTTATTGCTATCTTCTCGCAGCTCTGGACAGATACTGATTTGAACTTTGTGGCCAAAAACAGCTCCTGAGATAGTCAAATCTAATTAACAGGCTAGCTGGCATGCCATATAATCCAAATCAATAAATCAATGCTAATACTCATCGCCTGCTGTTTTAATATGACGAAACATTGAAAACAGTTTTCTGGAACCACTCTAGAATCAGTGTCCAGTCAAATTTTATTTCTGCCTATTGAGCAACTTTATTAGCACCAAGCATCTGGAAAGGGTGTTTTACTTGCGTAGCCAGCTGGGGGTCATTCTGACCAGAAGTTTCATTTTTGAGGGATGATTTTGTTTTTGCTGGCCTCATGCCCAAACTGTAAGGCATAACCAGAACTGTAAGACAGAACCAAAACATCCCTCTCGTATGTTGAGATAAATGCGACATAATTGTCAGTACATCCCCTGCCCTTCGGTTCATACTCATACCTTGGAGAGAACTGGCTCCCGTGTAGCAGCGGCTGCAGGGCAGTGGGTGGGGTCTTGGTGAGAGGCAGTGGCCGTGGACGCCCACTGGTCTGTGTAACCCAACGGGGTGAAGTAACCACAGTCCTGAACACTGTTACTGCGCTCAAATTCCTCACACACACCGTCCCCGTCAAAAACATAGCACTGACTGGGTTCACCTTGGGAGATGGAGAAGAGAATGAGAGAGGAGGATTTATGAAAGAATATAAACCCTGGTTTCTTAATCTGGCAGAGGATGGACCGATCCCCCGCTGTTAGACTCCCATCCAAATCTATTTGTCAGTGAACCAAATCTGAACAAATCTATTCTGTATTTTCTTTGGCTCTTTATAACGTTAGCCATGTCAACCCAGCCATATCAGCCTCTCTGTACTGTCAACACTCTGAAAATGATGGTAAGAAATGAACTTTGACTCCAATTAATTACTAATGATCATAATAACTGTGTAATGTTAAAAGACAGACGGAGAAGTTAATATGTGCCGTCGCTAGTTGATCCTATAGGCACCTTGAAGTATTTAAATGTAGTCACCTGATGAGATACAGACACCTGTCAAAGAAACTGACCAAACATGTTGCAGGACGAGTAGGGAGAAAAACAAAACTGACACAACAGAAGACTTTCCTCTTGCTACCAATGTGTGGAGGGGAAAAAAAAGCATTTTTTTTTTAATCTTATGTAGCATCTTGCAAGAATTCACAGGTAAAATCACAGGTGTAGTTTTTGTTTTATATAAATGATGACTGATATATTGTTCCTCATTAACTTTTAATGAATATCCTAACTTAATAAGTTGCACGACTTATTAAGCTGCAAACAAAAGAACCAAAACTGACTTCAACATTATCTGGTGTTTACTTCTTTGTATGTACTGGTCTATTGTGTGCGTGCTAATACTATCTACTGCTGTATCGCTGGTGGGTTGGAACCTGTTAGTGAGGCGTGAGATGTGGATGTATGACTCCTAGGGTCTGGCTGTCACATGGTCGACCAGGTCGTGGTTCGTCTGTTGTCTCTCTGGACAAATAACGCTGGTGCAAGCACACTATTGTGGCGTGATGGACATTTACTGTTCTGACAGCTTGTCAGTAAACAGAGGCAGGTCTGGGCTGCCTCCAGCATTCCAATGTGACTGCATTCTAGTAGCACTCTAGATATTCCAACTACATTCAAGCTACATTCAAGAGCTTATGCACCCGAAATGTGCAAGAATAATTTGAGGCAGGTTAGAAGCATTTTAAGTATTCCAAAGGCATTCTTAAAAATTCCTGAATTTAGCATGATTTAACTCTGTCCAGCTGCCTCTGCTTGGTTCTTGCTGGTAAGTGTGACGGGTGCTTCAGCTATCTTGTTGTCTTTGTTTCGTTTGGCTTTTGGATCCAGTAGCAACAATCTGCACATTACATCATGTATCACTGAAAAACTTCAGGACATCTGTGTAGAGTAGGATGAATGCATAGTAAAAGAGAAACTGTAACATTTGGTCAAAATAGTCTTTGGGTGTCACTCATTTGACAAAGGAATCCTTTGCTGACACATCCTCCTGTGTTCCTGAGCCAAAGCGAGTAGGAATTTTGGACTTAAATGACTAAGAATGAAATTGATGTAATCTGAACTGTAGCAGGAGGGAAAAACACGGCTGACATCCTTCCTGTTGCACAGCTGCACCTGAGCTATTAGCAATCAAAGTATGAGTAAGACAGTAAGGGTATTGATAATAATCCACTGCAGGAGTCTGTCAAAAATGACTGGAGAGCATAACGTTTAACAACAGCATGTGATGGAGCAGCTATTCATAAAAAGGGCGGAAAACATCAGACACTTCAGACGTTTGGCCTCATTAACATCGGGACAGCTGCAGGAGTTCGAAAGAGCCGTGTCGGAGTCAGTGCTGCACAATTGGCTTCAATTAGATGGCGGAAACATGTTTCTGATAAAAAGCAAATTAGGCCTAGACAATTCAACACCATACTGTCATCTTAAGTTCTGGCTGTATTGAACTAAGTGAACTCAAAAAAACACAGCTCTGCTTTGACAACACCTGCAAAAATAATTAACCGCTTTTAATTCCAAGTCTTGCATTTGTCAAGCGGCACAAAGGTGGACTGATTAATGATCTTTGACTTGACTATTCAGACCATCTGTTTTGTATTTAATGTCTGCATGCTCTAAACATATTGTGCAGTTTAATTTTTATTTAATCAGGCACTTAGAAATTACAATTATCTGTAAAATCTATTAAAACAGCCTGAAAGCAGCAACGCTTAACAACCTTAACAAATGCAGCTTGTCCTTGGCCTGTCTGCGATGAGACAACCATAAAAAATAGCCGACGAGGAATTAGGATAAATTGTATAAACACTACATAACAGAGTGACAGCAAGGCAGCTGGGGTTAACTGGGTCAAGCAAATGTGGCAGGAAAACCCAAACAAATATTCCGTCTGTGACTAAGAAGAAAAACTGAATAATTGGTTCTAAGTGTTGCAATTTGTAAGAACCTGTTTTTGCCAAATTGTTTTCCTCGCTCGTCATGATGTCTTTTATTGTAAAACAAGAGACGTAATAGCTTCAGTCACGGCATGGCTACCCCTGGTGAGAATGAAGGGGGGATCGGCCTATGCTCGCTTTCCCCCTGACAAATAAATTGACTGGCTGATGGAAGTGTTAGCTCTGTGACAAGCTCTTGTAAGACAAAACTCTTACGCCACACATTGACTAAGCTGCCGGTAAAAACAATGTGGGACTGCACAGCCTAAAAAGGAAACAACTAATAAACTTACTTCCAAACGTAGTTAATGGTGATTTTTATATAATGTACCTTCTGGCAGTTGCTTGGGCAGACATTCTGCGAGATGTGTATGCGGAGAAACACCACATACCACAAGAGTGGGCTTGATTTCTCATGTTATTGTGGCTAATGGCTGCTCTCATCCAGCCCCGTCAATGAGAAACAGAGACACTTGGAGACACATGGACGTGCGAGCAAGAGCTGGCGTCGACAAATAACACGACATCCAGTGTGCGTGTGTGTTTGTGCGCATGAAAGAGTGTCCGACATACACTGCCCGTCAAAAGTTTGGACATACATTTTTGTCTTTATTTTTACTATCGTCGAGATTATACATTAATACTGAAGACAACCAAACTGTGAGAGAACACATACGGTATCGTGAAGTAAACGAGACCGTGTTTTGCTTTTCAGATTATCCAAAGAAGCAGCACATTTAGCTTTGACGACAGCTTTACACACTCATTTTATTCTCCCATGGGATTCACAAGGTTCTCCGCGGAGATCACAGTTGAGTTCATTTTCCATTTCCGTGCCTTGCCTTCTTAATGCGTTTTACACCACTGGTTGTTTTGTGCAGGACTGGATACAGAGTCAAAAAAGTTATTAGTGCTACTGCAACTACTGGACAAATCCACATGATGGCAAGAAACACTCAGATTAGTAGATAATAGAAAAGACGGCTGTCCCCAAGTGCAGTCGCCAAAGCCATCAAACTCTATGATGGACCACGCTCTCGTGAGGACTGTCCCAACGAAAACCAAGAGCTACCTCTGCTGCTGCTGTATGTTTATTTATCTTTATTTATTTAACAGGATTATTAGCCTCTAAAAATAACCAATTTACAGCACGTCAGATAGCATTTGATGGGACACAGTGAAAGTTCTTGAGATTTTCTTGAGATTGACTGACCTTCATTTCTTAAAGTAATGATGTATTTTCCTTTTTCTTTACCTTAAAGGTGCTGTCCGTGATGTTGGCAAACTAGCTAGTAGCCAATGGTTTGTAGCAGACCCCTATAAATGATTAGACAGGCGATCTGCCAGTCAACACACCTTACAACCTCATACAGTAGGTGCATGGGCTCATGCACTTGCTTGTGGAGTGGAAAAAAGTCATAGTAGTAGCTAATACAGAGTTAGCAACTGTAGCTTATCTAACCACTGGATGACTGAGGAGGGACAGTCTGTATTTCAGATTCCTTCAACATCTGGTACGGGTCAGAAAAGAACAGACATGCTAAATCGACAACTGTGAGGTTGTAAGTGGAGATGAATGAGTGGCAGGCAATCATTTGTATAAGGGTGTACTCACACTGGGAGTTTGTTCCACGCCTGGGCGCGTTTCACACCTTTGGCGCGGGTCGTTTGAGTAATGTGAGAAGAAGCGAGCCGCGCTCTGGCCCCGGGCCTCAGCGCGGTTGGAGGAGGTGGTCCACGGCACTGCACGGTTCGTCACGCATGCGTACGAGCACGGCGACCGTACGTTAAAATGACGTAAAATCACCTTCACTACACTCATGTCAAAACAATGGCTGAAAAAAATCTCCGCCTGCGGGCAGCGCGGTTCATTGCAAATCGTCGCCTTGCATTCTCGAGAAACCTAGGTGTGTCACCGAACAGTGTCTGAACGAAATGGCACAGACTTCGCCATAAAATCACTACGATCATCCGGACGTTTCCCGTGTTGTGATCCATGAAACCGAATCTGTTGAACGCGGCGGCTGCAGCTTCTGATGACGTACACAAAATGCACAAACAACGTGATGACGTCTGTACAAGACCAATCGAGCCTCGATAACTGGCTGCTAGCTAGTTTCCAAGCATTGCTAACTGCATCTCCGACTGACTTTTTCTTGTCATAGTATGGATTTGTACAATAGCTGAAGTAGCACTAACAGGGCTATTGACACAAGACAAGACAACTGGTGGTGTAAACTACATCTGGAAGGTCAGAAATGGCACAAATTAACTCACCTGTGAATTGAAAGCCATTACGTCCATCTAAACTATAAAACATATTCTGTGCTATTTCACACTCTTTTTACTACACAATTCCATACATGTTCACAGATCTCTTTAGTATTAATGAAAATAATAAAAAAATGAAGAAGGAGAGGGTGTGTCCAAACTTTTGACTGGCAGTGAAATGAATTTGTCCCTTCGTCATGATTCTGTGAGCTCCGAGCATGTTGATCTGCTCACACGGTTAAGAAAACACTTTGACAGAGGCGAAGTCTGCAGCTTTGTGCAGCCAAATAAGCGTTCTGGGTGAACTCCCTTCCACATTGTGTTGTGAGACTTGTGTTGTGGCCTGTCTGCATGCTTGAGACTGGGCGAGGGTGCAGACACAAAGTGTTGTTGTCCTGCGGTGGAATCACGAACGATGGGGGCACTCACTGCGGCTTCTTTGTTTGTCTTTTGTCATGTTATGTTGCATGTTTTTGGCACTTTTACTGTTAAAGGCGCGGGAAATACGCAGGAAGCAACCAAAAAAATTTACACATATATTACGCCTGACTGTTACTGTCGCTCGGTAAACATGAGAAAACAGTTTTTTTATGTCATGTTTATGCTCTTACTCATTTTATTTAACCTCATTTCCCTTTAAATAAACAAGAAAGTTGAGAGTTTGAAGCATTAACAGGTGACTCTTTTTTCACAAAGTGAGTCTTGAACACCCACTAAGCTGTTTTCTGGCAACCGCATGACTCTCTAAGCCACACATTAACTATTTCTTAATGTTTCTTGTCTTACCATAAATCTTCCCTTGTTTATTCTAGGGACAAATCATGCATTCTTGCCTAAACCTCATCAAAGTTAACCTGGCTTAAACCCTAACCACAGTTGTTTTTTCCCTAATTCTAAGCTTGTTGTTAAGTTTTTAAAAAATGGCAAAAACAGCAGAGAACTCATGAAACCCCCCAGTGCACGATTTGATTCTGGAGGTTGATGACTACTCGGTGGCCTCTGATCGCTTAACTGTTGAATGAATGTACGGTTGCAAGAAGCAAAGTCCAGCAGTTAGTTATGATCTCTGTCACTGGGGAGAGTCGGAGGAAAGTTGCAGATGTGATTTGATAACGAAGAAGCCATTACTTACTTTAGATGAAGAATATCAAGTAAAATAAAAAATGGCAACGGCAGTGTGCTGAATTTTCTAAGTGTCTAATCCAAACCATAACACGATGTTTGATAAAAATCAATAGCCTTCACTTATCAATACTCCTTGAAGTCTTAAACAGGCCAAAGCACATTCAAAAAAGGAAACACGCCTGACATGGTTTGAGACTAACTGCGTCTTTAGCTGCTGTTAAGTGTTTCTCAGGTGATTCTTTGCCAAACATCTTAGATTTCTAAACTAGACTTGTGCCTTTATGAACTCCATAAAATATAGATTTGATCTCTAAAGCCCATCTGTTTTCTTTTAGGTTCTGTGAAGTGACATTATATTTGCAGAGACGCCAGCAGCTGTGAAGTTGGTTTGAATATTTTCCTTTTTCTCTTCTGCTTTTACACCAAAACTTCACAAGGTGTTCAGAGTTTATAGGTTGAGGTAGGACAGTTGTTGCCTATGCTCTTTAAAAAAACAGTAATATTCCATTTTTATGTGCATGGTGCCGTTGGTTTATACTGTATATTTACTTATCTCAGTGTTTGTTTGTTCACAACATAACTTGAAAAGTTACAAATGGATTAGGATGAAATTTTCAGGATAGCTCAGAAAGGGCATAAACACCAATCGATTAGCTTCTGGGAGTGATCTGGATCATCGTCTGGATCATCATCTGATTCTTAAAGGATCCTTCACCATTGTGAGGTAGGACCAAATTCAACATTTGTTCTTGTAACACCACAAATAACACCCAAAAAATTTTGCCAAAAAAAAAAGAGGATAACACCATAAGATATTCTATCATATCACAAATTTTTATCGAGATCTGGATATCATGATCCAGAATGCATATATTTAGAGGAAAAATAGCTACTGTAATGGTAATAAATAAAACGATAGACATGAAACTGACACCAAATTGTAGCAGAAAGTCTGCTGATTCAGTAATGTGCCCACAGATTTGATGCATCTTCAACATTTACAAGAAACATGAAAACCACCTTTATGGAAATGTTGTTTTTGTTGAGGTGCTGTAGTAATGATATGTATGCGATTCCAAATGCTAATGATAGGTTTTTGAGGGCCAAATACATTTAAGAATGTTTCTTTTGGGTGCAAGAACATGGAAGAAATGAGCATAGGTTTTCACTAAATGGTAGGTTTTCACTATGAAGAGAAACTGAGCTGCCTTGGTGGAGGTCTGGCCTGTGCTCTCCGATTATGCTAATACTACGAATTTGACAGGTGTCATGTAAACATATTTTCCAAATTGATTATTTTCTGACTTTTCTGAGACAGTTATTTTCTGAGACAATTGGCATGTGCTAATATTGTTCCAAACTGGGGATATGCTACTCATTAGCAGGTTTACACTCAACTGTAGAGACAAAAATCTCTGATGGAAATGGACACACCAAAAAAAAAAAAAAAAAAAACATATCTTTTTAGAATGACAGTGGGTACCAACAGGTCTGGGATATGTGCAAACATCACAAACTGACCCTTCCAAGGTGTCGTTTGTAGGAATGGGAGTGGCATGCTGAGTTCATAAACCAAAACCTGTTTGTAACCACGTCATGGATGCATGGAAACAAGAATATTAGTGGAAATATTGATTGTCTTTGAAGGACAACCATGGGAGTGTGGGTTGCGTTTCCAATCCCACACAGATACCAAGATGGTCGCCAGAGTTTTAGTTTGAGCTGAAAATATTTGGGTGACTTTGTACTTGTTTGGGCGAAGGGACATTAGGGTCAGGATGAGAATTAGGTTTAGGCCGGAAACCACATATTTAGAGGTAGGGGAAAGGAGTTCGGGGTGAGGAACAGAAAACACAAAGCATGAAACACTCAAACACAAACCCCAGTTTCCTGTGTGGAAGCCCCACATTTCTTTGTTTGTGCTGCCACCCGACCGACTCCATCTCATATTTTGCACCTATTGTAAATACAACCAACACACAGAGTTGCACATGTTGCATCTCTGTGTACTTTTTAGCATTTATGGTCTCTTTGAGGATGTGCAAGCACCCCCATACCATCTGAGATGCAGGCCGCCGATAACAAGCTGGACAGTCCCTCTCCTCCTTCGCCCACAGGACACCGTGTCCATGGTTTCAAAACAGAATCTCAAATTTTGATGCATCTGGCCACAAAACCGTTTCTCATTTCGCCTCAGACCGTTTTAAATGAGCTTTGGGCCACAGAAAAGGACAGCGTTTCTGGATCGTGTTCACATATGGCTTTAGTTGTCAAATGCTCCTCCAGTTGTTTTTGATTTGTGCCACTACCTTTTCCAGCCTTTTGTTGCCTCTGCTCCAACTTTTTTGAGATGTGTTGCTGTAATCAAATACAAAATGAGCTAATATTTTCAACAAAACAATAAAATGCCCCAGTTTCAACATCAGATATGTTATTTTTGTTCTATTGAGAATAAAATACGGGTTCACGAGGTTTACAAATCATTGCATACGGTTTTTACTTACATTTTACACAGCATCCCAACTTTTTTGAAATTGTGGTCGTAGAATTAAAGCTATAAAATATAACCTAACGTCATAATACAGCGCATGAACTAAACACCCATGTTGTCATTTTGGGGAGGATAGGTTCTAATGTGTGCCCATCTAAACAGGTTGTTTTTAGGATTTTTGTCCTTTCTGGAATAATTATCAAAACAAGCAGAAAATCAGTGTGTAAATACATACTGTGTGTTCAACACTTACCGTTACAGTTGAAGCCCGTTTCTTTCTGACATTTCTTAGAGCAGCCGTCACCATCCAACAGGTTATTGTCGTCACACTGTTCTGTCCTACAGAGCAAATACCATCATGAATACCTTAATAGGCACGTATTAATGATAAATCAGAAGCATGATCATGATCAGTGTGAATAATGCACAGTGCAAAGTCCACAGACCCTTGTATCATTCCATCGCCGCAGTACGACTGTCCGTGGGAGTAGAGCAGAGGTGGCGAGTCATCACTGAGAAGAGTCTCCGCTTCCACCTGAATCGTGTATTTGTACTGGACGCCCCATTGGACAGAGCTGAGACGGCAAACAAAAGAAAGTACCTGAGTGGAGATTACGTTGTAGGTGCTTAAAAGTGTAGTCTTCAGAAACAGACCTTAAAAAAGGCTACGGAGTGAAGTAAGTCTGGCATAATAAAAATGTAAAGTACAACTTGTTCTGTGTTCATATAATTTTACAGTCTTGTTTATCAGAAGTAATGATTCATTCAGTTCCAGAGGTGGAAAGTGATATAACTCGGAGGTGGAAAATGATATAACTCAACTTTATGTTACTTTAAAATTTTACCTCAATCCAGATGATTGTATTTTTTCCTCCACTGCATCTTTTAGCAGCTTTAATTACTCCTCACCATTCATCACTGGAGGTTCTGTGGAGGTGCACTGATGAGTTATGAACAAATTCATTTATATTCTGAACTTGCAGGACCAAAATATACCGTATATGGCAACTGGGGAATTATTTATAGTCAACTCCTACCATTTTTCATTGTCAACAAAAGATCCCAAAATTCCACAGCCCAGATTGTCTTTTAGTGATGCATTACTTTTTTCCTTCACTAATATGTGAAGCATGTGACAGTAAAATGGACAGAAAAGAAAAAGTACTGTGGGGAGGGGCATGGGGTGTTAGACTTATAAAAATAAACTGTACATGAGGAGTATGTGTACAACAGACAAATACAAGCAAGTGCATTTCATGAAGACTGTCCCCAGTTGCTAAGGCTGTAATTCTAATAAAGTTCTCCTCTGCGGCTTGTCTCATATTCCTGGGCTGGTCCTCGTAAGAGCTAGTGTCATCATGGACATGGATTCTTGAGATTTTTCAGAATGACTTTAAATTATTTCTTAAAGTACTGATGGACTGTCTTTTCTCTTTACTTGACACTAATGGGGCTGTTGACCCACTCTTTCTTTGCTTTAGACTAATGATGCATGTTAAGAAAGCAAGAAATTGCAAAAATCAACTCTACATTAAGCAATAATTAAATATACAGCACAGTATATGAAAGGTATACACATCATTAACATTTTAAACGGAGCAATTTGCAAAAAATTATTATCATTCCTTCACATGCCAGTGTTATAACTAGAAAGCCTCAGAGACTACAGACCTCCGCCAAGGCAGCTTTGTGTTTATAGTTTGTCTTCATAGTGAAAACCTACAGTAGCATTATTATTTGAACCTATGCTCATTTCCTCCATAATGTTATTGCACCAAAAGGAATATTCTTAAATTGATTTGACCCTTATTGTTGGATTCTTTGACGATGAAAACCTCCCATCAAAAATTCATGCAAAAATGATTTTTTCATAAAGGTGGCTTTCTTCTGGATCTAGCTCTGTAAGTGTTGATGATGCATGAAATCCATCGGCAAATTACTGAATCAGCACACTTTCCGCTATAATTTGGTGTCAATTTCTTGTCTATAGCTTTACTTACTACGTTACAGTAGCTATTTTTCCTCAACCCCTGTAAGTATAACCATTCTGGATCACTATATCCAGAATACTGCCCATATCTGGATCAATATTTGTGATACGATACAATCTATTAGGGTGTTATCCTATGTCATCAAATGCTGGATTTTGCCCCATCTCACAATGGTAAAGAATTCTTGAAAAATCTTCTGGATCCAGATGATGATCCAGATCACTACCACAATCTAACTGATTAGTCCTTTTGCCATTTCTGACCGATTCTGTAAATTTCATCCAAATCTGTCACAATTTTTTGAGTCATGCTGTGAGCAAACAAACAAACAGGCAAATACCATATTTTCCACACTATAAGGCGCACCGGATTATTTAAAAAAAAAAGTGACATTTTTGGAGGGTTGCCTTATAATCCGGTGCGCCTTATAGTGCAGAAAATACGGTATAACCTTACCAGAGGTAAACAATTAAAATCATTCATTTATCTGTCAAATGGTAGGACTTGAGAAAGAAAAAAAATCCCAATCTATATATGTAAGTAAACAATACAATTAATCCACCACTGCTGTTCAATATGTTACAATGTAGGAGTAGCTCAGATCTACACTGCCTGGCCAAAAAAAAGGTCACCACCTGGATTTAACTAAGCAAATAGGTACAAGCCTCCCATTGTACAATTTCTGCATGGGTGATTATGTTTCAGCTGGCAACAAGGGATATAAGGATAGTGGGGAACCATCATCTTCGAAGAAAAAATGTG
>JAQQAE010000420.1:3594-17821 GCA_029823295.1 Pseudamia nigra
ACTATGGGCATTGGTGGAGGTCTGCATTCTACTAGTTTCTTAAAGTAATGATGGACTGTCTTTTGTCTTTACTCAACTGAGTGCCTGTTGCCATTATATGGATTTGTACAGTAGTTGTAGTCACACTAATAGGACTATTGACTTTGTACCCACCCGTCCTCTGTGCAAGGTAACTGAAGGCACTTTAGGCCAACATGGTCACCTGAAAACTGCTGCAGGTGACTGTTGAGACAGAATGCAAGGCGATCATCAAAGCTAAATGTAGCTTCTTTGAACAATCTGAAATATAAAACATGTTTTGCTTGTTTAACACTTTTTGTTTACTAAATAATTCCATACATGTTCTTTAACTTTTTGGTTGTCTTCAGTATTATTGTACAATGTTGAAAATCATAAAAAAAAGGAAAAACACTGAAAGAGAAGGTGTGTCCAATCTTTTCATTGGTTGTGTACTGTATGTCTCAAAAGATTTCGTCTGTTTTTCACAGCAGGCATTTGTGTACCTCCCATTTTAGAGCCATTGCAGACTAGAGCCAGTAGCATGTTAATGTCTAGAGAGCCTTCATAAAAGCCAACTATCTTTATGAAAAAGAACCAAGTGGCGTTGGGAGTAGGGAACAATTTCCTTATCATCCAACCACAGTAAATCCCAGCAGCACCAAAACTTTATTTATTCAGAGTATATATTTGTTGATAGAAGAGGAGGAGGAATCTGCCATTTCCAGCCAAAAAATGAGGCATATACTTTTTAGCAAAAATGAAAGAAGAGAGGGTGCCCGTCAATGTGGGAATGGATGGAGACTGATGAAAGACAGCAACACGGGGGAGAAAGAGGCTTAGCAGTGGCTGTCAGTGATGTTGGGTTAATAGAAAACGGTAAGAGAGAGATACTGTAGGAATGAGTAGATGATGAAAGGAATGTAGAGAGGATGAATAAAGAAAAGGGAGTTGGGGTCTGTCAGCTGGAGGAAAGAGGGAAATGGCAGGAGAAGAGGCTTTGTCAATCACTACAGTGGGATACAGACGGAAAAGTCCGTTTTTGGGATTGAAAATTGGCGAACATGAAAAGGACAGATGAGGAGTTGGTTGTGTGTATATATAGGTTTATAAATGTGTGTGTATGGCTATCAGTAGTAGCAGGTGGTGAGCCCCACTGTGAGCCTTGGCCTGCCTGCAGACTTCAATCTGATAACAGAGCCACTCTATTCAGCAGCAATCTGGTCCGGCAGCACACACACATACACTCATGCACACTTATAATTATTGTAAATAGCGTTATTAATGTATTCATGGAGTACTGCAATACCTCCTACACTGATTACAGCTTGTGTGATTGCATCTCACTACAAACGTACTAACAGTGAGTACATATTTTTGCTGTCATTTCTTGAAATTACCATCATTCATTGTCTCCTTTCCATAACATACACTTGTTTGGATACACCTTCTCCTTAATCTGTTTTTTTTTTCTTTATTTTATTGTACTATACAAGTTTTATTTATAAAGTACTTTAAACTTGAATAGTCCAAAATGCTGTACATTAGACCACATAAAGCAAACGGAACATAGAATACAAGTAGGAAACATTAAAGACATAGCGCATGATTTAAAAATAACAAGCAGCAATAAAACAGTATAAAACAATAAAACAAATGACACCCTGTAAAATCAACTTGGCATCATGTGGTGAAACACCATGGAGTACAGTTGGGTCTTTAAGGGGGACTTAAAATTGGGGAGAGATACAGCCTATCTGACGTTCAACGGCAAAAAAATTCCACAATCTAGAACCCGCCATCGTAAAAGCCCCATCACCCCTGAACTTGTACTTTGTCCTCGGCACAGCTGACCTGAGGGGGAGAGGCTATGGTTGTGTTCGTGAAGCAGCTCAGAGAGTCAGGGTGGGGCAAGGCCTTTCAGGGTTTTAAAAACAACTTCAAGTATGTTAAAATGAGCTCTAAAACAGACAGGCAGCCAATGAAGTGACGTTAAAATAGGTGAAACATGCTTCAGTTAAAACATGCAGCATCGTTTTGTGCCAGCTGGGAATGTGACAGGGAGGAATTGCACACCGAAACAGAGTCCGTTGCAGTAAACCATCTTCATCTCGGTCAGTTGTCTCAACTGGAGGAAACTGGACTTCACCACTGCACTTATCTGGGTGTGGAGTTTAAAATCACTGTCAATCTAAAACCCAGATCTGTGACAGTTGGTTTAATAAACAATGCCAGAGGTCCATAAGAGAGGAACCACCAGGTCTGAACACCATTGACTTCGGTCTTTTTGTCATTAAAATGTACAAAATTTGAAGCCATCCATAAGACGCTCAATTACGTTATTCATTATTATTATTTTCAACATTGTGTATCAACACCGAAGACATCCATATTGTCAAAGAACACATATGGAATTATGTAGTAAACAAAAAAGTGTTAAACAACTGAGAACATATTTTATATTTTACATTGTTTACGGTAGCCACATTTAGCTTTGATGACTGCTTTGTACACTCATGACATTCTCTCATCAGATTCACAAGCTAGTCACCTAGGTTGGTTTTCAAATCAAGTGTGTCTTGTCAAGAGTTAACTTTTTTTTTCTTAATGTGCTTTAGACCATGCCTTGTCTTGTACACATGAAGGTTGGGTACAGAGTGTAGCCCTATTAGTGCTATTACAACTACTGTACAAATCCATATTGTGGCAAGAAACACTCAGTAATGTAAAGAGAAAAGACAGTCCATTACGTTGAGAACCTGAAATGACACAGACCTCTGCTAAGGCCCATAGTGGACTTTACTTTAAGAAATTAAACTCCGTCAATCCAAGAAATGGCTGAAAATCTTCAATGTGTTCCCAAGCGCAGTCACCAAATCCATCAAACACTATGCTTAAACTTGTTCTCATGAGGACTGTTCCAGGAAAGGAAGACCAAAAGCTACCTCTGCTGCAGAAGTAAGTTTATTAGAATAACCAGCCTCAGAAAACGCTAATTTACAGCCCCTCAGAGAGCATTTGATGGTTTTAGCAACTACCCCTGGTGCCATTACTACTGTACATAATTCTCTAGATGTTATTCCATGGTTTGGTTATTCATGCATAATACTGCAAATAATTACAATAAAGAAATAACACAGAAGGACAAGGTGTATCTAAACTTTTGACTGGTAGTGTAGTGTCACTGTGTCTTGGAAATACCTGAGAAGAATGTAAACTGACATACATGTGCCAGTTAAATTAATCTACATCTAAATATAAACATACACACACACACTCACTCACGGCTGCTTCCATATTTGTGCATCTATTTATGTCTCTTTCACTGGCTCCATCCTACTTCTTTGCCACATCCGTCATCTCCAAGGAGACCACCTCATGAAGGCACAGGCCACATAAAGATTAGCCGCTCTGTCTCATGTCCCTCCCCCCGTCTCCCTCAAATCTACATATAACACACCCCATCAGCATCAAGCTAAACATCTCATCCACGCTGCTTCACTTCACTGAGCGCCGTCTCGGTAACGTGATCGATTTCCTCCTGCCAGCTTTTGAACTGCAGCATGTGTCATTTTCCCTCATCTGGGTGCAGATTAGATGCCTGGATGAACTATGACGAAGACGTTTACCAGAAGAAAACAAGTGTCAAAAATTTGAATTTAATTACAGTGGTCATGTTCATAACCATATTTTTACTTTAAAATATGGTAGGTCCTCAGTTCCTGTTACATTACAGTTCAGTATAACATACCCCGCACTATAACAGTTAACTGTTTGAGTCACACTTTTATACTTTTCATACCGCTAGTAATCTATTATTTGACATGAGCTGAGAATTTTAATTTAGCATTTTTTTTGTATAGGTTTTCTTAGCCAAATGAAAAAAAACTTCCTGTTTGGCACATTTTGGAACAGTGAGAATTTTATTTTAATTTAATATGAAGCCTGTGCATACAATTCAGGCCTAATTTTCTGTCCAATCACTGTCTTCCCTGCCTCATACACCCCTGATAAGTTGCACATTTTAATCCTTGCCATCTTCATTCATTCTGCTATGCTGCTAAGCTCATGCAACCATCGCTCACCCACAAGTCCAATAATAATAATAATAATAATAACACCCTCCAATGTCTTCCTGAATTAAGCTGAATAAATAACAATAATATAATGAACTCCTGTACAATAGTTTTGTTATGTAAAATCATGACCTGTGGTGAGGGTTGAGCTCTCAGGGGGCATCTGTGTCAGGGTTGCTCAGATTGTTGCAGAGCATCTCTTGAGCAGAGTCACAGCCAAAGTAAAAGTATATAAGTTCTTGTAAATATGTTTAAATCAGACTAGTGTGTCCTGCCTGAACTCATTTTAAATTTCAGTTGCATGGAAGGATGCTTTCAAGGTTGTCACCTGCACATGAAATTATTATTTTACAGATGGAAGCAGCACTGTTTTCATCGTCACCACACTGTGGACCTTTTTATCCTCTAAAGTCTGACTTGTTCCAGTTTCTAGCAACATAGATGAATCAATTTGCATTGTGCTGTTTAAAAACATTCCTGCTGGGATAAAGTGATATGTTTAGAGGCCTCTGGTTCCAGTGAATTGGGGAATTTGGAAGTAATTCTTAACTGGAGCCAGTTCTTTATTTCCAGCCCTGGTAGAAGCAGAGAGCAACTGTGTGGAGATGACAAGGATGGAACAGAAATTTCCAAGTGGAATCAAAGTCGAGACTTTGTGTGGACTTTTATGTTAGGCTGAAATGTAAAGATCTGTTAATTACTGAACTTCTTGCTTCATTTTCACTTTTAAAATCATTTAGTCATTGAACTTAATAAATTAGTGGCTGATGATTTTCAGACAGACTCGGCTAATAAATCCCCTTGTATGTCAAGTTGAAGGGTACTCTGTCAGACAGCTGTTTAGTCAATAAACATGCCTCTGGTTTTAATATTAAACTGCATAAATGTTTATTTTGTGCACTCTACCACTGACTGACCAGGCAACAGACTGACTTCGAAGGTCCTGTGAGTGTAACTGACCAGCTGACTGACTGACTTAGAAGCTTGTTCCACTGACTGACTAATTGACCGTCTTAGTGACTGTGTAATCAGTGAATGGCTGTGTGTTTATAAAGCAGCCATAGCTGTGGCCACTCTGTACCGATTGACAGTCTTGCCTGGCAACTGTCTGCGTCCCTCCAGAGAGACAGAAAGGGAGAGAACTGCGAGCTGTTAGCACTGAGCAGAGTAGACAGTTATTGATTTTCTACTTGTCTATTATTTTTTGTTTTTCACAGAGAAAAGGCAAGTGAGCGAGTCAATTGTGTGATTGTGCGTGTGGGTATGTGCGTATGTGTCTGTCTCCATATAAGTGGTACTGCTGCTGTCTGTATGTTGCCCATTAGCTTAAGACTGGAATAGTGTGAACATACCCAGCGTGTGCACTCTGTTGCTTTCATGCTGCTGCCGTTCAAAGTTGATTCCTAGCCAACGAACACCACAGTCTATCTACCCCTCTACTTACTAATTGGATGGAACCTGGCAGGTGTAAGAAAACACATGTTCCTGTTCATATGTGTGTGTGTGTGTGTCTTTAGAGTGTGTGTTTGCGTGTGCATGTGTTATTGTGCCCACTTATCTTAATCTTAACAAGCACGTTTCCATGTCAGTTGCAACTCGTGATAATGAAGTAGAGTTGTTGGTTCAGTTTTGCACTTTATGCTCTATCAAAGTAGAAAAAGTTCCAATTAGTGTGAACAGAATCAAAAGAGTAATAAAAACATGAAAGCAGCGCATACTGGTTATTTGGGATATAAAGACCCAATAGTTATTGTCATACAGAATCTAGTCTTAGGATAAAATACAATACAATTGATTACACGACAGGATTCTCAGTGTGAAAACTACACCATGGCTTTCAGGGAGGCTCACTTTTTTATTTCTTTCCTGGTCAAAAACAACAGATCTAGCTTTTATTTGTCGTTATTCCAATCAATGAGTCTGAATAAAATATTAACAAAATAAGTTGTTGTTGCCTGTTGTGCATATGCAACCAACCCTGAATCATACAACAAGAGACAAAGAGGGTAGTCACAGTTGACAATTCACTTCACTTCACTGATGATTATAAAAAAATGTTGCATGGAAAAAAATCTGTTTTACCAAGATGAAAAAGAAAATGAGATTCATTTTATAAATGTTGTTTCTACTGTTTATGAAAAGAAAAATGCTTTTTTTGTCTGGTGGAGTTTGGAAAAAAAAATCAAATCACTTTGCTATTTTCAGTTCATTAATTTATGCTTCTGAAGACGTGGTTGGAAATAACAGATGCCTTTATAAAGGGTTATACTGTAGCTCTTATTACTATTCATATTAGAATGAATCTTGCAGAAGTCATACAGCAGTAATAGGCTGATACATAATACATAAATGCATTTACTATATTGTCAGCATTATAAAAGTTCTTTAAGTTCACACATCACGTTTCCAGCAGAGATTATGTCTTATCTTTTGTAGTGTGCATCATCAATTTGAGGGGTCGGCAACCTTTACAATCTAAAGAGCCATTTTTGGACAGAAAAAATAAGTTTCTAGAACTGCAAATAATATTCAAACCATTAAGCACCACATGACATTTGACAAATGTTTTAGTTGACAAGATGGTAACACCAATTTGGCTACTATTTCGTGATTACTATTTCAATTTTTTGTTCATTTCCTTGATTATTTTGCTTGGTTTTGTTCAATTTATATAGTATTTTGTTCATTTGTGCTGATTTTTATTTGTTTTTCAAATTAGTGGGTTAAGTTTTGGTTGCTTTTTGCTCATTTATTTAGTTATTTTATTCATTTTGGTGAGAGTTGATTCAATTCACAAATTATTTTTGTAAATCTTTGTTGATATTCAAGGATGTGTGGATATATTTTTATTTATTTATGCTAATTTTCTTGTTTATATTACTTGCCTGTTTTGTTCATGTGATGGTTTTGTTGATTATTTTTTTCCATTTGTTTAATATTTTCTTGATATATGTATACATTTTCATGCAGTTGATTTATTATGTGTCATTTTTGTGAATACTTTCTGAATTTTGTTTTTAATTTTGCTTAATTTTGTTCATTTAGGTTTGTTTTAAATTTTTGATTGATTTTTTAAAATATTGTTAACCTTGTTCATTTTCTTGATTATTTTTGTCCATTTAGATGTAGATGTAGATTATTCCATGTAGATTATTTGCATCAGTTTTGTCTTAATTTTCATTCATTATATAGTTGATTGATGATTCTGTGCTTATTTTGTTCTACTGGGGGGGGGCGCTAAATAGACACATGTGGCCCTGGAGCCACAAGTTCAGACCCCTTCTCTAATGACACATAGGAAATCTGTGTATTACAACCAACTGAGATTGTAGAGAGTGTTTGAGAACTGTTGTGTTAAACTGCCTCTGTTTCAGCTACTGTATTTCGATACAGATAACAGGTAGTGTGATCATGTCTTAAATTTAGCACATACCTTGAGTTAAAGTTTTTGGCTGCCCTCTCTGCCCAAGGTGTTGTGCATAAAACGCTTTCTCTCTCTTTAAATGATCCACGTGAGCATGGCGACAGTCCAAATCTGAACCTGGGGCACCAAATTGAACTGTGTATACTGAGGGAGGTGCTTGGGGTCAGTTTGAAATTCAGCAACCACTTCATACACTATGCATGAGGCATAATGTCCCATCACAGTGCTGTATATGAGTGCTGCAATTTCAACACACCCTACCAGCACACACTCAGACAAGAATGCATACACACAATCTGAACCGCTTTCATACAGATGCTGTTTTCATGCACATATGCATACACACACACTGTCCCCTTTATATCTCAGGACGTGAGTGGAACAGTAAAGCTAAATCCCCTTGTCACATTTGCCGCTCATCTCCAATTCAATGGCAGAGGCTGTGATGCCCTCGAATGCACTTGGCAGGTGAACAGCGAACCTGCCCGCCAGCAGAACACTGAAGTAGTTAGCATGCCAACTAGCCCACCCAGCAGCCACAAGCTAATGCTTCACTAACCCTGAGCCAACCTGCGTTTCTTTCTGTTGCTGAAAGAGGTGTCAAGTTGTCCCTACGCTTGCACTGGGTTTTGAACATGTAACCAACTATGAGTATTTTATCAACCGACCCATGCTGTTGACTGCTAAGGATATTGTTCCATAATGGTCCTAATATGATTATGATAAGAAAGAATTAATGTTATTTTTTAAATTATTATGTGTCAGCCCTGCGATGAACTGGGAACTCATCCAGGGTGTACCCTGCCTTCGCTCTAGTCAGCTGGGATAGGTTCCAGCACACCCCCCCCCCAACCCTCACGAGGATTAAGTGGTAGAAAACGGATGGATTATTATTTTATTATATAAGCAGCGTTTTTACAACAACACACCCAGTCAACAGAATAAGAAGAAATAAAAATGCACGGATGCATGTCATTTGTTATTGAAGGATCTGCTCCTTTTTGCCTTCGCCTATTAGCCTGGACATATTTAGAGAAAAGCGTTCATTTTGCAACATGGTGGCAAAAAATGAAATCACAACAGTAATTATAGTTATGGTTTATTAAGCATTTTGGCAGCACAGGTAGCAATTTGTTTTAGTGTCTCATTTATTTGCATCAATGCATTGGTGAGGTTTGTTAACTGCTCCTTTATTTCATGTATTGTCAGTCAGCACCTTCAGCGCCGGGACCTGCTCCACAACAAAGGACAGCCTGGCCCCTCCGTGATCAAGGGACAGAATAGTTTCTGAGTTTAAGAAAATATATTTTCACATTAATGTTGCATTATTTTCTGACCATGAAATCTTCATTCATTTCATGGTCAGTCTGTCATTTAAAATTAGTTGCACATCTAAATAAAATGTTTTCAAACAGTTAGGTGTTTCTTTTACTGTCAGTATGAATGTTGGATGCTCCACCTTGTTCTGTGGTTCCAGAATGTCACTATCTCCTTGCACAACGATGCCACAGAGAGCTGTATCCATGATGCGTGTATCTACAGTAGTGCTGTCAGTCCTGGTGTGTTCTGTCCTACGGTTGCAGATACGTCTCTCCTGTGTGCCGTAATATGCTCTTTGGCATGGAGTTTGAGATCAAACCATTTGTTTTTAATTTTGATTAAAGATCTCTCTGATCGTCTGGCATTAACTGCTCTTGATCCTATGGCAATAACTGCATTTGTTACCTTTTCCGATGTGGCATTTCTACTTTTGTTTGTTACACCTGAGCTGAGTGAACTAAACAGCAGCAACAAGCACCTCGATCTCTGTTTCAGAAAGGTTTGTTTTTTATATCTCGGTCATTATTGTGGTGAGGGACAAAAGCAGGTTCCGCTTCATTTTTAAAGGGATCTTTTGTTACCTTATATGGTTAATTGAGGGCATTCCTGAATGCAAATAACCATCAGCATGAATGAGCATGGTGGTTATGAATATGTGGGATTCATCAATATTGATTGCTAATGTGCTCAAGACTGGCGTATGAATGTTTGATAAATATGGATTTTCTTGTATTTATGCACATTCTAAATTTCATTCGTAAGTCAAAATTTAGTACCTTTTCTATGCACCGATGATAAATGAGGGCCCTGGACTTCACCACCAAGGAAGTGGTACAAAATCTTACAATGACTCAATTTTTTTTCTCTAAAATTCCCAGAGTATTTCTTCAGTAACACTAAGTATGAATAAAAACTAAAAATTTCCCTTCTCATACTCATTTTGCATAAGACACTGATCCACTGCATTAAATATACAGTATACAGGCCCCAAGCCCACCAGCTCATCTCCGTCAGGTTCCAGTCCTTTTCAGTTTTGTGTGGACTGTTGAATTTAAATCTACATTGTACGATTGTGCTGTATTTCAATCTCAGTCTGCACTGTCTGGTGGTGTCACTCCAGATAGGCATTGGTGCTATGGCAACAGTGCAGCCTCAATAAACATGAAAAGTCCTGCATTTTAGGTTGGAATGAAAAAATATAAAAGGATAAAAGCAAGGAGCTAATAAGACAAACAGTGTGACATCTGTGTAGTGGATTCTGTTTAAATGTCTTTCTTTACTAAGTTTATGTGATTGAAATAACCCCAGGTGTAGATCTTTTGTACCATTCGGCCACTTCGGACCTCCTACTGCTGTGATTTACTGCTCTGGAGCATATACTGTATGTGTGGTTAGGCCAAGTTTGCGCCCCAGAATCAGTGCATCGTTTTTCCTGCCTCCTACCCTCAAGTTACACAGGAAGCACAAAGTATTTCTGTCTATAATGAGTAAATCATTTCCAATATTGTTGAAAAGTTCATAACATATACACAGTACATTAATTGTGTGATTTACACTGTTGACTGTGGCGATTGTGTTGCACTAAATATGCAAGAGGGAAAAACTAAATGTAGTATTTAAAAAGCAGAGGCTGAGTTAGATTCACATGAACTAAGGGATACTTGCAATTGTTGAAACTATTACTGCTGACAATTTATTTTTTTGGGAAGATGATTTATCTACCACGCCAATCCCAAAAAAGTTGTGATGCTCTTTAAAATGAAAAAAAAAAAACCCCAAAAACAGAATGCCAAGATTTTTCAAATCTCATAAACCCATATTTTAGTCCCAGTAGAACACAGCCAACATATCAGATGTTGAAACTGAGACATTTTATCATTTCATGGAAGATATTGGCTCATTTTGAGTTTGATGGCAGCAACACAAAAAAGTTGGAGCAGGCAATGTTTACCATTGTGTAGCTTCCGCTCTTTTAACAACTGTCTGTGAACGTCTGGGAGGTGATGAGACCAGTTACTGCAGTTTTGGACCTTTGACACCAATTTTTCATTTAATAACGCACCAAATAGTTCCTGTTGGTGAAAGATCTGGACTGCAGGCAGGCCAGTCCAGCACCCAGACTCTTTTCTTGCAAAGCCATGCTGTTGTGATAAAGGCAGTATGTAGCTTCGCATTGTCTTGCTAAAATATGTAGGGCCATCCCTGAAAGATATATTGTCTGGATGGGAGTGTGTTGCTCTAAAACCTCAATGTACAGTACTTTGCAGCATTGATGGTGCCTTTCCAGATGTGTAAGTTGCCCCTGCCGTAGGCACTAATGCAACCCTATACAAGGAGGGAAGCAGGCTTTTGAGCTGTGCTCTGGTAACAAGCTGGATGGTTCTTCTCCTCTTTAGTCTGCAGGACGTGGCATCCATGGTTTTGCCATTGCACAGTGAACTGTGTTCACAGACAGTGATTTCTGGAAGTGTTCCTTAGCCCATACAGTGCTTTGCAGTAGAGAATCATACCTAATATATTCTATGAAGTATTAATTGTCTCATTTTCAACTTCTGATATGTTGTTTATGTTCTACTGGGAATAAAATATGGGTTTATAAGATTTGCAAATCCTTGGATTCTGTTTTTATTTATGTTTTACACAGTATTTTTTTTTTAAACTGGGATTCTAGATAATAAAGACAATATTGTTGAGTCTATTGAGTGATAATTTGCATAACAGACTTTATATGCGGCATGCAAAGTCCTGGAATTATATTTAGAGGTGTCTGGTGATGCCTTCTGATTTCTGCGAGTTTCTCCTTATGGTCCTGTAACAATTAATTGTAAACTTGACGGTCTCACTTTCTGTTTTTCTGCCTTGTCTTTCAGAGCTCGCTGACGAGTCATGGCTGAGAAACACAAAGAAATAGCAAGTGGAAAGAGGAGATGAGAAGAAGGAGAGAACTTGTCAAATCTGTCCATTTTTTTTCTTCTATATACATTCATTTATGTAGCCATAGTCACTAAGCAACTGCCCCCCCCCATTTCCACTCACAATCTACCTGGTTTTTTTTTGAGTGTATTATCTTGACTTGTCAATTCTGAGTGTATGATGTGTTGATTTATTGTCAAGTTGCGCCGGCACACCCCTGCCGTCGTTGAAATAAATCCCAGTGATCCAGTGGTGATGAAACTGCAGGTTGTGTGTTTTGTGTGTGTGTGTATGATGCAGTGACAAAATCGCTGTCTCTTATCATGGCATGCTAATAATGCTTCCTCTACTGAAAATGGGGTCGCATGCACTCTTCTGACAATGCTTTGCAGGCCCAGGGGCTTGATTGTGTGCCGTGCTCATGGTTTCATTAAGAGAGAAAACAGGGACGGGAGGGGAAGGAAATGAGGGATAAATGAAGTGGGGGGCAAATGAATAGTGAAGTGTACGTGTGTTGATATATGTGCATATGTGTCTCTGATTTCCACAGTGGTGAACTCATATCATCATTTAAAGCTGACTGTATGAATATGTACACATGAGCAAAACACAGGACAGCCTACATATTGTCCCTGCTAACTGCGTTACTATGGTGACAGCAGGGTTTGGTGCTAGCAGCAAGGTGTGGAGGAACCTTCGAGATAACCCTGAAGGTCAGCACAGAGAGCCGCAGCTCACAGCACTAGTCAGTACTCACACACTTAACCCTCACCATGTACGTGTGTGTACGTGCAAAACTCAGTTAAGATGCATTTCCACTTAAATATGGACACGGTTGGCCACCCTCTGAATGACACAGGCTTGTTATCATACACATACACACAGCATTGCACACTTTCAGACTCACAGGAAACACACGGAGAATATTAATGGACTTCTAATAGCCTGCATACTTGTTCTGGGGTGTAAATACACATTCACACACACATTCAAGTGGCATTCAGTGTGTTATTGCAGAATGTTATTGATAGCCGTGAGGACTGATCTATTGATCACAGTTTGACTCCAGCTTGCTGCCATGGCATCGATCATGACATAACACGCACCGCGCTGTCGACCAATCCATACAATATATTCTCTGTTAATGAAAACTAGTAAAGTGGAAGTGATATACTGAGAAGAAATAATTTGAAATGTGTGCACGTGTGTGTGTCCATCAGTCCAGTTGTGTAAAAGCTGGTGGGCTCCTCCAATGACAAACTCAACTTTACCACCAGGGATTAGGCAGCTCTACCCCAACAGACCTGAAGCACATATTACCTATATTAAAGCGAGCACCATATTAGAAGTTTCAGCCAGTGACTCTCATATCCCTTCTCTCTCGCTGACATTTCTTTACAAATACCAGCCTCTATTCACTCTTGTTATTGCCTTCTCCCATTCAGCAATTCTCTGATTAAACAAGCCCCTGAAAAGCACAGGCACTGCTATCTGCCATTTGGCTTTTATTAGAAACCCATCCCCTTTAATTAAATTGGCTGAATTGCAGAAATATCAGGGATATTTCACCAATATATCGGATAAGCGAGCACAATAGGTAGGCAAATGGAACACTGGGCTTTATTAGATGTTTTGAATGTGGTTTGGTGGCAAAATGAGATAAACACTATCTTGATGGAAGGTTGATGTTTTGGGTTTTTAAGGAAGCACAAAGTTGTTTGATCTGTCTAAGGCTCGTCAAAAAAAAGATGTGTCGCTGCTGAACTGCTACAGATCTGTTTTTATTTTATTATTTTACAAAATTTCCCTCAGAACTCGGTTTATTTTTCCCCTCCCATCTTTTCTCCTGATTCCATTTCCACCCTGCACCTTCAGTTCTGTGCCTTTCTTTTCCCGCCTTATTACTGTGAAAGACATGGTATTGAGGTTGCCATGGAAACCACCCTGGCTTTGATTGGGGGAGACAGCTGCATGGTGCGAGGTTAGAAGATGGCTGCTCACGCCTCACAATGCGCCACTATTGATTTCCAGTTCGTGACAATTACTGGGCCCAGTTGACTACAGCAGATTGCAAAAAATGTGCGTAAAGCACATGTGTATGTGTGGATTTTTAACGCTAACTCCGCAGCCAATGGTCTTACTTTTCTTCCCACTAGTGCAGGTGTTCACTAGAGGAGTGATCCTTTGAGCTTTTGCCAGAGTTTTAACCTCTCAAACATGATGTTGCTTTAACTGGATGTGTTGTTGATATGACACGGAGCCTAACATTATATATTTGAGCCGCACAGCAACATCTCCTTTGTGTGGCTCTTAAAATACTGTTTGTCAGCTGTTCCGTCTCATCCAGCTTAAGCGGTGTCGGCAAATGAGAGGTGGTGTCAGACTTTGACAAACTGCTGCTCTTTGTAAGGTCTTAATAGGGATCAATTCAAGTAAAGGTGGGCACTTGTGGAATTCACATGAAGTCTGATAACAATGCTCCACACAAACACACACA
>JAQQAE010000420.1:17921-33951 GCA_029823295.1 Pseudamia nigra
GGATCAATTCAAGTAAAGGTGGGCACTTGTGGAATTCACATGAAGTCTGATAACAATGCTCCACACAAACACACACATTCTCAGACATGTACCTAGTTTTTCTTGAATTCACCTTCTTGCCAGAGTCTTTTGCCCTGCACTTTTCTCTCTCTTCTGTTCTTCCCCTCCCCTCTGCCAACTTGGCGTTATACACGTGAGAAGTCGACAGTGAGCCTAATTGGAGTGTGCGGCTCCATCAATGACAGTCACCATTCTGTTTCCACACGCTCTCACATAGAGCTCTCTAGCTAATTGAATAGTCTTTTATTAAACTGTGTTAATGTGTACTGGCTGCTGCTGAATTGAATCAGACCCCCCACCTCCACCATCACCATCACACATAAACAGGCGCAGCCCATAGAAGCATTTGGATGGATGGAGCCTCAGCGTGGAGGGAGAAAGAGCAGAAGAGAACAGGATGAGTGGGCGGTGCGCCTTTTGTTACACTAATTGTAATGTATGTGAGTTGGAAGATGTATTAAATGTGTGAAGTGGAGGGTGGGGGGGTCAGGCCTCACACGACAGATAAGATGCATCAGGAATCATACAAAATACAGTAATCTGAATTTTAGATTTGACTGATCTTGAAAAGGGACTGGATTTAGTGTTTGGTTGGAGCTCGCTGAAAATGCCAAACTGGAAGCCTGCTGCACCTTTAAAATTAAGAACACTGGGTATAAAGGAATTAGAGCTGCTTGGGAAGTCAGAAAAACACAAAGCTGCCGTAAAGTGAATACCTGCCGTCACTCAGTATTGTTCTGTATTAACACTGAGAGCATCACCAGTCATAATGATCATAAAAACATCTTGGGTCTTAAATTTTACTAGGATCTATATGCACAGCCTGAGGAAAGAATGCTCAGCTCACCTAAAAGATGATTCTTCTACAATGCTATTAATTACATGTAATTTTATTTTTTGACAGATTTTGCTGTCACTAGAAAATGACTCGTTACATAGTTGCTTCATTGGGGTCCGTGGGCTGAAGCTTGTTTGTATTTGTTCACACCCTCTATTAGTGATCAGACAATAAATGCTTTGTCTTTGACAGCTGAAGGAAAACTGACACAACCACATGGTGGAATCAGAAATGATTTCTTCTATCTGTTGTTTGGGTTTTAATGTTGCCCCAACTCCTTAGGAGACTAGTGGCAGGTCCTCAGTCATTTCAGTCTATATGTGAACAGATTATGACCAGCCTCTCTTTCCCACAGTCACTATTGTAAATATTGGACTAATTTTTGCACCATCACAGATTTGGTCATGCATATCTCTTTCATACATGTCATAATATTGGTGCAGCTTAGAGTGCGTCATTTATGTTTTAGATCCAGGTTTCTCAACTGATGTGTCATGACCCAAACGTGACCCATGGACTTGGACAGGAGTGTGTTTATTTTGACACAGCATGAAAGAGTATGAAAGATGTCCGGTAGTTGATTGAATGTGTATAGGCTGAAGTAAAAATCCAACCATGAGAATCAAAAAAGCCTCCACATCACAGCCCATTTCTAAACTACTTATTTTTTATGTTTAAACTTAGTTGTTGGTGATTGTTTAAGGCAGTGGTGGGCTAGAGAAGCAGGCCTGTGACCGGAGGGTTGCCGGTTCGAATCTCCAGACTAGCAGGAGATCTTGGTGGGGAAGGTGAAGGTCACCATCTGCCCACATCATCATCACCACTGTGGGCCCTTGAGCAAGGCCCTTTACCCCAAACGCTCCCCAGGCGCTGCACAGCGGCTGCCCCCCGCTCCCCAAGGGCATGGGTCAAAGTTGGTATGGTAAATGCAGAGGAAAAATCTCATCTATATTTATATGTATGCGACAAATAAAGATGACTTGATCGGAGTCGGATGAATCGTAAGCACAATTACCCATAATTACAATAATTACATTATTATTTCTGACAAATACTTTTGCTTGTTTTTCTAAAAATTATATTTTTTAAAGTGTGTTGTAGCAGAATGATCATGGGGAAAAAACACGGATCCCAAGGTGAGATGAGTTGAGGAATGTCGTTGCACAGGATCCTTAAATGTGTACAGTGTCAGCCAGTATTCCACATTTGTATGAAGCCTAGTCTGATGGTAAAAGGAAAATTCATCAAAGATCTCCTATTTAAAAAAAAGCACTCACACAGCACAGACGTCCACCAAGGCAGCTCAGTTTCTCTTCATAATGAGAACCTACCATTATCACCATTATTACCTATGCTCATTCCCCAATTATGTTATTGTGCCCAAAAGTAATATTCTTACATTTATGTGACTGATTATTGGATTCCTTCATCATTAGAATCTACCATTAGCATTTGGAATCACACACACTGTTACTCAATAGTTTTTCATGAAAAATAATATTTCCATAATGGTGGTTTTCTTCTGGATCTAGCTCTGTAATTCTTAAACATACATCAAATCCATTGACACATTACTGAATCAGCAGACTTTCCACTATAATTTGGTGTCAGTTTCATATTTATAGCTTTATTTGTTAGCGTAAAGCAACTATATCCCGAATATTGCCCATATCTGGATCAAACTTTGTGGTTTGATAGAATCTGTTATGGTGTTATCCTATGATTTTTTTGTCTAAATCTTCTGGGTGTTATTTTGTAGTGTAATTTGGCCCTATCTCACAAACGTGAAGAATCCTTTAAAAATCTTGTGGATCCAGACGATGATCCAGATCACTCCAAGAATCTAGTCAGTTGGTCCTTGTGCCATTTCCAACTTGTCCTGAAAATTTCATTCAAATCTGTGAACAAACAAACAGATAAATAAATAAACTAAGGCTGACAAAAACATAAAAATCACCATTTATTCTGGAAAGTGAATTTATCCACTCATCTAGGAGAAAACTGTTCTGTTAAACCAAAATCACCAGAGAAATATATCACTAGTAATAGTAATATTTTATGTAGTTTTCCTTTAATTCTAATCTATGAAATTAAATTTCAATTTGTACTTGTCCAAGCTGCACTGTGCTGACTACACTGTGTCAATTTGACTCCACAGGGTGACCTACTTTCTGTTGCATGAAGCATCCATAGACATTTCATGCACAAAGAAAGTATACAATGGATGGCAGGGATTCATCAGGAGTGTACAGATAACCAGAGGGCCCTGAAGCAGCAGGGAACCTGACCCAAGTGTCTGCACTGAAACCCGGACTGTCACTGCATGTGACTGTGGGTGGAGCAGTTCAAGAACCTCACACTGTCATGGCTGACACCAGAGGAGCTGGGGGCCTGGGAGGAATGGGAACAAAAAAGAAACCCAACACCCCAGTGAAAACAGAGATGGTGAAGGGAAGATGGAAAGAGGTCAAGGACAAAGTGTTCAATCAGAGACCAGGGGGCGAAAAGAGCAACAGACATAGAAGACAAAAGTTAGGAAGGTAGAGATAGAAAAGCAATGGAAGAGATGGACCACTGAGGCAGCTTTAAGAAGCCCCCCCCCCCCCTTCTGCTTTATTATATTACACTGGTGGATAAAAAGAATCTGACATCCTCTAAAGTCATTACAGCCCAGTAAGACTGGCTCAGAGGGCAACGCGGCTCCTTAACCCCTCTCAGCACATGCCTGGATGTGTGTCTCTCCGAGGATGATTGAATGAGAGAAAGGGTATGCATACGTCTGCAGGACCGAGCTGCTCTGTTTGTGTGTGTGTACATGTGCACACACATCCGCTAAACTAATGTGACACATCACTTAATCCTTCCCTAGTAACTAGGATAAGCCACCAGTCTTATCTTTCCTTCCTCCCCATCTTTCTTTCCCTCACTCTTTCTTTTTTTCTGGAAACTATTGTTCCTTTTCCCATCATATCCCCCACGCTCCCTCTTCTTTCATCCTCTTTTTTCATTATTACCCTCCTCAGCCCCAGACTTTAATGCCTCATTATTCTGTATTTAAGGCCTGGAATCTGCTCTTGCGCCGGCAGTAGGGGCTAACATGGATTCCACGTCTCTTTGGTTCTTTATTGCCAGGCTGTATGCAGGATTTTAAAGCAGCTTTCTGTGAGAAGAAGGATTTTTCTGCCATCGAAAATCATGCTGCTGGCACCTGGCAAGGTGTGATATTATGCCAGGAAGTGTCGCTACAACTACCCTTGAGAATGGAGCAACAAGTCTGAGTATCTAAGACTATGTTGAGTTGCAGCTGCAGTAAATTTGTGGTATGTTTTTTTTAACTGTAAAACGTATCAGTGACTGTCCTAACCCAAGGGTACAATGGATTTATGGATTTATTAATTTTAGCTCGTTTTTTTTAATGTGAAAGGAAACACAGCTGTTTGTTGGTGATGTATTCATTGTGAACAAGTTTCATCAGTTGACACATTTATAATTTGATTATACCTTTACAGTACTGCTTTTTGTTATAGTTATTGCACATGTATTTTGTATAAAACCACAATTTCAAAAACGTTGAGATGTCAATAATAACGGAACACAGTGCTGTCATGTTATTGACCTGTTACCAGTTAACCTGATTGGTTGTCAAATGGTCCTGCAGTTGTTTTTGATTTCTGCCAATTACTTTTCCAGTCTTTTGTTGCCCCTGTCCCTACTTTTTTGACATATGTTGCTGCCGTTAAATTCACAATGAGTTAATATTTTCCATGAAATGGTAAAATGTCTCCATTTCAACATCTGATATGTTGTTGGACACAGTCTAAAAACCCCCCTCCAGCCATGTCTGAAATCATCAGATCAAATCGGCCACAAATTTAAATTTTAATGCACCATATTCTCGCCTGAAAAAATCTTAAACGTTGTTGCGTGCTAAGTATAGTAGTATTTCATAATGTGGACCTTTCAGGAGTCACTGTCTGCCAAAGGACAAGTGACCTGCACATAAGCATAGCAACAAAAAACGCTGGACGACTTGCTGGACAATCGTGTCCACGAAATAATGCCGAGAACGCTGCGAGTGTTAAAAACGCTCCCTGTGGACACAGGCCCTAATAATGTCATAAGGGGGAAATGAGCTGCCTTGGCACAGGTCTGCGCTCTCTGCTTTCTACTATTTTATTTACACCCTAATTTTTCCTAGTTACATTGCTCAGCCCTTGTAGAACTTTATCACAGTGTAAATTTAAGGTGTAATTTCAAGTACAGTGGAACCTCGGGTTACGAGATTAATCCGTTCCGGGATCAAACTTGTGAAACGAACAACTCGTGAGTCAGGCTCTGTTTTCCCATCAGAATACATGTAAAACCAATAATCCACTCCAAGACCCAAAAAAACTCCCATATACAGTATGTAAACTCACCCGTACGTGCACATTTATTCATTATTATTATTTAAAAAGGAAGTTGTGTTAATTATATGAAAAGAAATGCATGAAATTCATTCTAAAAATGATTTAGAATGTCAGATGTCTGCAGGTGAAGGAGGCTTGACGGCAGCGGAGGAAGAGGAGGAGGAGGAAGAAGGGAAGCAGAGACTTGATGTGCACATCTTATAGCTTCTCTCTGCTTCAGTGTCGTGCAGACGGTGGACGTTCTCCAACTGTTCTTTAGCCGAATCGGTCACTTGAACATCACCACAATGTTTTTCTATGATCCCGTGTTTTACGTGCGTCAACATCATATTACGGATTTTCTTCTTACCACTAACATCCTTAGGTCCCATGATGAAAAAACACAAAACGAAGCACTACTTCAGGTGAAAAAAGGCATAAATATGAGACACAATACAGTGTGAGTTTCACGTCTACGTTTCCGGTACGTCGGTGAGCAGCACTCCTCTCGCTCTCGCTCCCGTGAACTATTTCCCGAGTTTTTGCATGTGAGCCGGTACAAAATTTTGCCCGATGTTTTCTCGAACCTGAAAAATTTGTTTGCCAAAGCACTTGTAGCCCGGGCTTCCACTGTATAATCATACAGATAACTTTAATTAAGGAGTACGCTGTAGTGGGAATGAAATCAGTTTTGTGTCTTGTCTTTGTTAAATAAGAGAAATTATTTTTTGATATTTCTCACAGCAGCTATATAACACTGACTTTTCTTCTCCATCATGCATGTGCTTGTGCACTAACACCGAGTCAATAATGGCATTGTGTTGTTTGTATAAAGATTGTGTCTCCTCAGATAAACAGGCTGCTATCTGCTTTGTGTCTGGCACAAAGAGAAGTGTGAGTCCAAGTAGATCGTACCCCCAACACACACAGCTGACCCTCTATCAGGGAAGCCTCCCATGGACTTCCTGTGTCAACAGAAGCTTTGATTAACCGGAGACAAACACTAGCCTTTGTATCACTTGGGCAAGACCTGGTGAATTTCCTGTTGCAGCGGCCGAATGGTGTGGCGCAGAACATTAAAGATTTGAGAAGAATATTAGATTTGAATACATCAAATCAAGCCTTTTGCTTTGTTTGTGATTAATACTTGAAAAGAGAATATATACAGTACGGCAAATCTTATCTTGTAACTTCAGCCTGGAATCATCTATCCCACAGAATAAATTAAACGCAGCCAATTTCCTTCCCCACTGACAATGTGATTTTACCCTAAACTTCCAATTAGCTGCCTTCACTTTAGCAATCAGTCACACTGCAGAAACGCTTTCTCTACCCGCCACACAGCATACATCAGCCACATTGTGATCAATTCAACTATAATGATAGGCATGTGGGTTGTATCCATCAAACCCGGATAGTTATGACAGCAAAAGGGAATTAATATTCAGCTGCTTGCGTGAACAGAGTCGGGTGAGAGATGATGTAACGAGCGCATAAGTTTGATACAGTAAATATGTGTGTAAGAGCAGTTACATGGCAGGGTTATGGACCTGTGAAAGATGTCTGGTGCCTTTGTACCTGCTGCCAGGTGAGAAGCTGGACAGGGCAGCACAACGCCAGTCAGCACTGGCCTGGAGGTCGTGTGTGTCCTTTGTTAGAGGATAGGAGGCTGTAATGTCAACTTAATATTTTCAGTGTGTGCCTGTGACTTTTTTTTTGACTCACTGGACCATGATGACAGGTTGGTGGTTGAAGCAGATCATGCTGAGGCGCAGAGAGGAGCGTGGTTTATCCTACAGATGGCAGCATTACGCTCAGAGTCCCCCGTTCTGGTGTCACACCCTCCTCCAGCGGTTTCATTGCAGCACAGGTACGACTGTCTGTAAATGCAGCTCATCGTTTCTCTCTACACTGAAATCAGAACAGGTCGTGGCTTCCTGGAGTCTCAGTTTCCTGCTTAAGGGCACTGAGGCAGGCCTGATTATTCACAGCATGTCTCACTTTTAACCACAGATTTGAACTTGTTTCTTTAACACTAGGACCGCTGTGCAATCATTCCGACCTGGCACCAGTGCAGGCTTTATAATTGCAAATTGTGTCAGTTTAGTTGAAAATCTAGCTGTGGTAGCAGCAATATGATAATCATAGCATTGTTTATATTGCGATTTGGTGTGTGTGTGTGTGAGAGAGAGAGAGAGGCCACAGGAGAGATGGCTGAATAGATGGTGCTTGTTCTGTTAATATTGGTAGAATATAATACCTAATTAAAGCTTGATTTTGTTTTGGTTTCATGTCATTATGAGGCAAATAAGTTTAGGTGACCTCACTGATTGGTGTCAGAGATTTGACAACATGTTTGGCACACCAGTGGTTTGATCCAGCTACGTTGATCTTTTTGCAGGATGTCTCACGATTTGATCTAGAATCAGAGTCAGATTCAACAAGGCACATCACTGAGTCCTGATATTTTTTCTCCATCTGACTCACCATAATCTATGTCCTACAGCACGGCCAAAGCCTGACTGACAGTCATAGACTTTCCTCCAATCCATTTTCTCCTTACCAGCAAACTAACTCATTCATATGGTAACATAATAAATGACTGGCTCCTCCCTGCAAATGTATCCAAGTGTTTTTTGAACCCGTTTTGCAGCTTGGTTGTCTAGCAACATCTATTAATATGTTTTGAATATTGTGTGTAAAAGGACGGGGAATGTGACCCATTACTGTAAAGTGCTTTGAGCTGTGTATCTGAGTGGCTATATAATATATATTGCCATATAAATGCAGTCTATTTACCATTTTTGCTTTATCGCTGTTTTATTCCAGAGTCCCCAAAATACATGAGATGTGTAACGCATTTTAGGAAAAGTCATCAACTGGGGGACTGGATTTATATTCAAACAGAGGCAAGAGAGTTCTAGTGTTGTGTTTGTATAGTGCCAATCATAATCCAAGTTCATCTCTAGGCACTTCACAATTCAAGGACAAAGCTTCAAAACGATGTGGAGAGAACTGACAGCAAGTCTAGGACAGCGGCGAAGGAACCGCTTCCTTTAATGAAAGAGAAAAACCTCCAACAGAACCAGAGATCTGGATAAGCGACCATCTGCCTTGGCCGGTTTGGGTTAGTGGCCAGAGGAGGCACAAAAGAAAGCAGTAGGGATAGAACAACAAAAAACACAGATACTGAACAACACCAACAGTCAGCAACCAGCAACCACACACCCAGAACATCCAGACACAGTCAGAGAGCGAGAACAGACGGGGAGGAAGCACAGGACTGTAGTGAAGACACAAAGTTAATAACAGTATACTAAACAATCATATGATTTGCTCTGAAAGTGTGTTTTGCACCAGTTCAGCAATAGTTGATGCACACGCCAGTACAGCCTGCATAAACTGGGTCACACAGTCCGTTGTACAGATGCCTCCAGATTCTGTTTACCATCACGGCCCATGAAATTGATTCTTTTTATCTGTATGTTTGTGAGCGTTTTCACAGTGTGACACAGGTTGCTGTGCCTCTTTCCCTCCATGCTCTCATCATACAGTACCTGGTATGTCTGTGTTGTGTGCAAGATACTCATTTCACGCTTCATTTGTTGCCTCACAAATTCCATTAATAAACAAGACCCTTTGTCGCCGCTGCCTCTCTGACATCTCCGCGCTGTCAGAAAACTTGTCTTCAGGGCTCGTGTGGGATTAGACGAGCTTGGCGTCGTGTCAATGGTAAGGGAAAACCACATCAGGCTCATTATCAACTTTAGCATCATTCATTTAGGATTATAGCTGCTAAATCGAAAAATCTGAAAACCCGATTGTTCTCGGATTGTGCAGCAACAGATAGATTTTAAATGGAAAACCAAGTTAAATGACAAATTCTGGCAAAAGGTCTTAGCTGTCAGTTTCTTTGACCATTTGGGTAAGAATAAAAAAAAAAAATCCAATGACAGAAAAGGAAGAAGTATCCAATCAGAGAAGAGAAAGATCATTACTGTTTTTTTGAGCGAACACAAAAGTAGCACTTTCTTAACACCTCCTTTTGAACTTTACATCTTATTTTCTTATTTTTAACATTTTACATCTTTAAAGACCTCGAGGAGGCTGTCACAGCCTATTTTCCCTGGGTTTCCTTTAAACACTGGTAAAACTATTCTCTTTCATGTCACACTGATAGCAGGGCTGTGAAGCGCTTTGAGGAAGATGCACAAAAGAACAGTAGACAGAAATGTGACTGAAATAATAGCCTTGACAATTTCTCAGAGTAATGTCATTTTTTTAAAGCATGCTTTCAGCTTTGTTTAATAAACTAAACCAGACACGTTAATGATGACGAAGAGGATATTACAGCAATTCATATTATTTTCACATTGTTCAGCGCTCTTTATTAGAAAACTGTTCCCTCAGAGTCTTACATTGAATTTTGAGTTTATTTTTCTACTCAGACAGCATGAAGGAGTGTTTATATGTTGTGTTATTAAAAGGGAAAGAGCTGACAGTGACTAATCTATTCCTTTCACACACAGCAGCCAATAATCACAGTTCTATAGAGCTGCTCACTCATCCATCCATAATGTTATCAAGATGCATTATCTGTGTGTTTTGTGAGTGTCTGCGTGTGGCTCTGCATTTTTGTGATTTTCAGGGGCTTTAAAGGCAGGTGTTAAAGTAGTACGTGTTGACACCATGTGTGTTTCTTGGGTTCGTGTGCATTGCCTTGGCGTGAGAGCTCCATCCAAATGCAACGCGTTTTCCCTGCAGCCTGTGGCTCGATCTCACATTGTCATCCGGCGGAGGTCATATACTAATGTGTGAACATCAGTCGTGCTGCACAGTCAGCCCTGAAAGGCAGATGAAGCTCGCCACTCGGACAAATTTACAAAGGCACATCTCACAGCTGCTTTTTAACGGGCGTCTATAAGGGGGCGTTTCTTTATATGATAGATTAACATGCGTGGTGGTGTAGAACGCTCAAGTCTGTGGATGAAGGTGAAACATCGGTGTTATTGACTTTGAAGTAGTTTGACGAAACACAACAAACACTGAAATAAATCAGGATTAACTCTTTAGTTTGTATCACATGGTCACATTTTTACTTTTACTTACTATGGTTTACTTTTGTAATTTTCTGTGAGTTACAGTACTTATTCATAGTGAGTGCACTACTTGCAGTAGATCACATGACTTCAGCTTGGAAAGACTAGCAGATGAGTACTGGCATGAAAGCTGAGCATTCTACTACTGCAGCAGCAAAAACTGTATTTTTGCCACATAGAATTCCCACTAGAAATAATATCAGTTTGAAGCACAGTGTGCAATCTTTGGAATTTTGAAGGATCCAACTGGTATAAAAGCATGAAAAATGACGCCTGACTACAAAGGGGGTGGGTTGCTATTCATGCAGTTTGCAGTGTTGCACTGCTATGTTTCTAAAGAAGCCTAAAAAAAAATTGTCCTCATTTTTTCCATTTTACATCAGAGCATCTAGTGTTCAGGTGCATTACCATCACCTATTATGTATTTTGGAGTGTGGACCATACTTGCAGTCTGTAATAAGATGAATCCATTGCACTCATCTCAGTGGCTGCGTAGGCCCCCAGCAGGCAGCTTTCTGGCACGAAACCCTTGGTGCTTTCTTTGGGTCATGAGGTGGGTACCTTCCTTAACCCACATCACCTCCAGAGGGCTTGACAGCTGATCCCAGCGTCCTGCGGCAGCCCCCTCGTCTCCTTGGGCTCCAACACCACTGCTCTATAATGTTTTCGTTCTGCCTGGTGGGTTGTTCTGATGCTCACAATGCTTTAGCCACAGTCTGGGCTTGTTTGGTGACACTGGATACTAGCCATCTTCTATTGAGGCCTCCTATTCCAAGTCTGAATAGGGCATTCCAGAGTGACTGCCTGGGAAATCCTTGGCAGCCCACCTCCACTGGCAAGTTCCATGCCTACCATTCCGTATGGTTTACCTTTAACCAAAAGGCCCTGAACAGAGAAAAACATAACACTGGTGCAGTGAGTAACTTTTTCATTGCTACCATATGGAAAAAAGAGGCTGCAATCTGCAGCTTCACGTCTAGATGTCACTAAACATCACGCAGTCCTTTCTGGCAGAGAATTTTAACTCTTTACGAAGCCAGACTCCTTTGACAAAAACATTAATTTTACATGAAAGAACATGAGAGTTGAGTGACCCCTGTGTTTTCAGAGGTAAAACAGCAGATTATGTCAAAGAATGAAAGGCTTTGAGGAGAGTGAAATAAGGCAAAGTGGTAGAAAATGTTCTAAATCGATCAGGAACATTTTAGTTTTGGCCATATTATTAGGTTTTGGCCAATCTAAGACAGCAACACATGATACAGTACATTCATTCCATTCATTTTGAACTTAACTACTTTTTCTATTTTTAAGATGAGAGTGTGGTCGATGCATGTTTGTGAAACTGGAATTATGAGTTTGTAGGAAAAAAAGAAACATAAAAGAATAATCAAACATGAGTCGCTCCATTCATTTTCTTAAATAACCACATGAATCCACAAAATCCATAGTGATTTACTTGTTGTGTGCATGTATTTGTGGCATGTAGTGGTCAGGCAGTGATCCTCATGAGAGCGATGAGACCGTGACCTCTACATGACCCTGTGTCTGTTTTACTGCCCTCAACCTGCACCCACCTACCGTACACCTGTTAGACAGTACACAGCACAACAGGATTCATTCTCATTACACACTTTGACCTTTAGTTGACCAATGTATATATGCACTACTGTATGTACAAGATCCACTGAACTGTACTGACATTTTATTAGCTTAAAGCCATGACAAAGACGTGAGACTAGACATTCACAGAGCACCCGTTTCCATACTGGTTCAGTATTCAGCATCACACTTTAATTCATTTGCAAAGTCATCTCATTAATGTGAGTTAAGAAAATGATGGATGAAAGTTTCAAGGGCAGAAGATGATGTTTTAAACTGTTTTTATGGCTAGGAATAGCCACATACTCAATTTGCATGAGGTACATTTACATTCTGCTGTTTTTATTCACATTTTGAGATGGCAGATTAAAAATCTGAGGTAAAATATTGAAAGTCAATAGATAAAGACTATTACTGTAAAGAAATTACACTTTCTATGCTTGGGACAGGTGGAAAAGGTACATATACGTAGAAAAAGAATGACTGTTTATACTGTATGTTCATGAGTGGATCAATCCATCAGCCGGTGTTGCGTCATAGCCGTGGCGCATGCCCCTCCAGGGGGAAAACAAATGTCTGTTCACATAGACTTCAATGTAAACAGCAGTACAAAGCAAATTCAAAAGAAAACCAACAAAATAACATTAGCTTGCAAATGGTCCTAAATCAGCATATCGACCTGCTTATCAACTTTGCCTGTATTAGAACACATTAGATGTCATGAAAAGTTACATTTGATGATACTTAAAACATGTCCTTTCAACCACACAGCATCACGTTGGTGCAATGGCCCACGTGAGGGAGGTGTCCTACCCACATGTGCACTTTTACCTTATTGAGTCTAGCCGGTAAGCAGCTTAAAAGTGAAATATTTTACTTTTAAGACCTGCTTTTCAGTTAGTATGCTAGCTAGTGTTGGATATGGATCAGTGACAAATAAGGTTTCAAAAAGTGGAAAAAAAATTAGATGAGTTAGAAAATGCTTTTTTTCCTCTTAGAATGACATTTTTGCCTTTTTATTATTAACAATTTGATTTTCCCCATGAAAAATGTCATTCAAGATAACATTTATGAATATTCTCATCATTTGGTTATTTATATTTTTAAACGTGCAATTCTTGATGCATATATGTAGTTTTGTATCAATAAACTAATTAAGAAATCAAAATTTTAGCACAATTTATATAAACATTTCTGATGACACAGGCTCATTTGTCAATATTTATCACCCAAAACATTATGCTAAAAAGTGAAAAACGATTGAAAATCTCCAAAAATGCAAGCCAGTGTTAAGGGTTAAGATTCTTGTTACATATTTCAAACTAAAAAGAATTGAAATATGCAATTTTTTATCCCACCTGACTGCCCTCATCATCCTGAATGACATACTGTGAGTTTCTGCATGATACGATCACTAAGTGTAGTCTCAGCAACAAATATGTGTCAAAATACACATTCTATATTTAAAACAAAGTCGTAGGCACTGGTAACGCATCCAATTAAATGTAAATAATCAGTTTTGGGCAAATGATTACAGTCATTACAAATTTAACTTTATTTAATATTCTCCCTTATTAAAACTTTTACCCGCTGCAGCACATATCAACATGTACGCAAGAGTAGTGTAATTTGTCACATGTTTAAATCATTATCAAATTACATTTTACTAGTTTGCCAATAAGCTTTAAAATTGTCATTAAAACAATAAAATGATGCATGTTCATTCAAGATAATGAACGACATTGTGAGATAACTGTTATCCAGTACGACAAAAAACAACTTCAACTGATTTAACAGGCAACTAATGGGTAATTCCAGGTAACTATAGACATGCTGTGCAAAGAATGAAATTTAATAAAACTCTCAAATATCTGTATACAGCGGTTGTTTTATATTGAATTTTCCTGAAATGATTTTTTTTTTTTTTTGCAATGGCATCCACATTGAATTTCAAAATGGTTGTCAATGTTCGATAGCTAATGAAGTAATATATCATGTTTCAGGATGGCAGAGTTTAAGCTGTATTTCTGAATTTTTAGCAGAAGCTGTTCTGTGCTATCACCTTCCTTTGATGTGACACAAGTTATAAGTTTATAAAAATCATAAATAATTGCATTTATCACAGATCTAGTATAATATTTTACTTCTGTAATTATTGCCTAAATCACAAGCATGGTTTCTCTTTATCTCTTAATTTGTACTTTATTTACAGCTGACAAGTGTCAGAGCATACAACACTTTGGCATGTAACGAGTCACACACCAATTAAGTGTTTATTAAGATAATTAGTACGTTGTGGGAGAATTTATTGTATATCTCTATGTTAGGGAGAAGATGCTTTAAGGAGTTTGTGGATAGTAAAACTGTGGAACAAATGATGATAGATCACTCCTGTGTTTGCGTCTTTTTCAAGTAACATGAGTCACACTCGTAATTAACATATTTATTGAAAAATTAAAATGACTAAGTGCAAGGTACTCCTGTAGTCAAGCAGCCTGATGCACACGACACAAATGCTAAGAGACACAGAAAACATTTCCAATACTGCTCCCAGAAATTAAATACAGGTTCACTCAAAATGTAACATGAGTCACTGTGGAATTATCCTACTTAGCCACCTATAAAAAACTTCAACAATGTTATCTCTCACACTGAATATGCAAATTTGAAATAAAACAACAGTATTTATGCGTTTTTAGTGTTGTCCTGTATGAAACAGGGTTATCAATATTTTCAGAAAGCTTTTCTAAGCTTTTCACACAGTCATGGGGTCCTCGAGAAACTCTTTTCTGATGTAACATCCAGTCACATGACAAGAATTCCATATGATGTAAAATTACTCCTGAATGTCTGTTATCCTGAATGACATTAGCTACAACGCACACATAAAAATTAACTGAAGTGCAGTATTCTCCCAATATGTTTATACATCCATGTCACGAATCATGCAGTTATGCTCAGTGGATCAATTTAAAGTTTTATTGAGATTTTAAATGTTTTTGGAGAATTTTTGCACCTTGATTTTAGGTGTGAACAATAGTGAGCTGCTAGTCTGTGTTAGCTGCTACATCCAGTCTCAAAATATCCTTCAGGCATTGTGTGTGTCACAAGAATTTACATAGAAAACAGAATGAAAACTTATAAATCACTGGCGGTACACACATTTATTTAACTGTTTATTATACATCGTGTGCCTGATATAAAATGTTTCCTACACGTAGCTGTATGCAGTCGTGTAGTGCTGCGTATATGCAGGTTTATGACGTACAGTACACCCACTTCTCCATCCATCCCGATACACTGGTACCATAGTCCTGCTCATATTGCTGCATGGCAGGTTTATTTCTGCCTTTCCAAAGTACATTATTTGATTTATCCAGATTATCTGGGTACTTCAGCCTCTACAAGCCACTATGGACACACATTTGTGTAGTTTGTGAGTATTTCAGTGTTTTGACATGAGTGGACTGAAAAGGAAACATTTCATCCTCTTGTGTTGTGGACAAACATATATGGAGGAATGAAATACAGGTCTGCACCCTGAGAATTAATAATTTTCATAATCCTTTAAGGATTCTCACTCTTTAAGTGCCCTGAAACTCACTTAAAAATGGACACATATATTTTCAAACTGAGCTATTTATAAAAAAAAAAAAAGTAAAATTATCCAGCTCAGGCCAAAATGTGAAGTTAGGTTCAACTAGTTATATAGTTTATATATGTTAATATATAACATTATTTCTAATATCCATAAGTTTGTGAAGGAACAAAATGGACAAAATAATCACAAAAATGAACAGAAATAAACAAAATAAGCCAAAATTCAACAAAATGAATCAAATTCAATAAATTAAATGAACAAAATAATCAACAATAATGAACAGAAATAAAGGAAATAAGCCCAAAAACCATCCTGGACTCTGTGGCTCCACTAAAAACCAGGCGGCCCAAAGTTAAATCCGAGCCCTGGTTTAATGACAGAACTCGCGCTGTCAGACGTGAGTGTGGCAGAGCTGAGCGCAGGTGGAAGAAGGACAGGCTGCAGG
>JAQQAE010000421.1:0-33933 GCA_029823295.1 Pseudamia nigra
GGGGGGGGGTACAATGTAAAAAAGGTTAATACTTCAAAGGAGTGATGGAATTCAACATGGAGGTCTCACTTTACTTGCTCAAATCATTCTGTGTTGCTGTAGGCTACAGTCTAATGTTGCTCCACGCTGCATGTATATATTCAAAGCTACGTATGAATGATAAAAAACTGACATTTACACTCTGTGAAAATAAAAATGACCATAAATGTCCCTCTTAATGCCCTCTTTTGGTTTGAGTACGGTAAGAAGGCAAAGACTGATGCAGTGCTGCACTTTTAAAAACAGTCTTAAAGCAAAATACAAAATCTTCAATGCTGCAAAATTCAAACCAGGTCTCTCTCTCTCTCTCTCTCTCTCTCTCTCCATCTTTTTTACTCCCACACATGACATAGTTCCACAAATGTCTAATAACCAACAATAAGCAGCGCTGTACCATCACTGGTTCATGACACAGTGCCACTTGCATGTTCTCTTGTTTTAATATTTACCTGTAGGCTGTCTCTTCATATCTTTGCAAACAGTTTAGCTCCTTGATGCAAACTTTATGGATGGTGTTGCCCACACGTTCCTTTAAAGACAAAAGAAAAATAATTCAGTGCATGCAAAACCACAGCTCCAACTTTCAATTTTAACAAAACCCTTGGAATAAAAAATAAGTGGTCTTCAAGGCAGTGAAGGAAAATAAGAGACAGAAAGGAAAATAAATGTTGCTCTCCTGACCTTGCAGCTAACAGCAGTCTGGCAAACCTGTTTGTCTGTCTTAACTGTTGGTGTTTTTAGGCACTTCTCATTATTTTGCTTATGTGCAAGGTTAGATATATTTTCTTTTGGGGTGCACAGTAAGTAATTCAAGATAAAAAGCATTTGCCGAAAGACAAAAATGTAAATGTCATGGTAGATGCAAAACACATAATTTAGAGACACTTTTAGGTAGCATTTGAAGAGTTTAATGTGCAGACCATCTCAGGTGAAAAAAAAGTACAAATAAATAAAAGGGGGAAAAAAACTACAGTTGGAAAAATCTGACTGATGAATAGAAAATATTCTCTGATTTTCTTGCATCACTCTGAGATGGACGCATCCTGGTCAATCCACACAGATGTCAAAACACACAGTCACACACCATTCCAAATGCTATTTACCGGTGCTCATCAAATATCATCAGTCATGGTCTAAATAGAGCATGGGACTTCAGGGATATTCAATCATCTCTGAGGCTTTGCTGATTCGGCTCTAAGAATAGATCAAAGTCTGAGCTGCTGTCCTATTTTGTTCTTATCTAGCAGGCAAACTCAAAATAATCCACTCAGTGAAACACAAATGTGAACATATGTGCCATGTCCAACTCACATTCAGCTCCAGTGATAAAAGCATGTTTGATGCAGCATAAAAATCCAGCCTGTTTTCCTTTACTGTACATAACTCATGCGGTATGATTTTGATATGTTGCAGGTTTTGTTGGCAAACTGTGACACATACAAATGGTGGACAAACACTGCTTTATCACCAGTAGTGCTCTCTCTTCCTGTTTTCAACTAAGACTTCATCTTGCACCAAGTGATGTATACATCACCCTCCTAATGCCAGTTTAATTGCAGTCAGGGGACATCACCTGCTGAAACCAACCATAAAGGAAACACACTCAGAGCATCAGTGGAGTCAGAGAGTCTGCTGGGGAGGCAGCTCTGTATAACAAATTCACACACAGTAATTAGACACACAAGTGAAGGCTACACTAACTTCTAATCTAGGCCAACAAAAATGGTCATAATCAACATGTTAGAGCCTGGAAAGCGAGCTGCTGCTTCTGCTGATGCCAACGCCGTCACGTGTGTCCTGAATTGACCAATCGCACGAGTCCTTTAACTATTTCTGTCTCACCCCTCAAGATATTACTGTTAAAACACCCCCACAGTTATGACAACTACACGCCAGCGCGCACTGTGGTTTTCGGAGCGTTTTGCGCACGAATCACCGCCTAATTTGCTGAAGTTGTACGACCTGAGTTATCCTCAATAGGCCCCAGTATCACCGCGATGTCCAAAGCACGAACCCTAAAAGCAGCAACATTCACGCCCTCACTGACACACAGGGGTCTCCTCTGAACCTGTCAACACCTATCCGCGAGAGCTGCGTGCTAAAATCACGCTGATGTTGTTTTGGTGCTGAGCGGAATCCCCCGCCAATCTGGTTCTCCTCCACGGCGGTGGCGTTCAGCCTCCTCAGCATCCGTCCCTCTGCTTCCTGCCGCTCGCCCCGGCATCTTCCCATCACGGCGAGAGGACCCTCAGCTCCGAAGTGCACGGCGTCAGTTCGTACTTTCGGTTCTCTAGCTTTATGAAATTAAAACTCATACAGCTAGATAACCAAAGACACAAACTAACCCATCGTCTCTTAAAGGGGCCGCCTCTCCAGTGCGCACACGGAGAGAGAGACAGAGGAGCGAGGAGGAGAGCCTGCCGATGGTCACATTGCACTGAGAGCCCCTTGCACCCCCCCCCCCACACACACACACACGCACACAGACACACACACACACACACACACTCAAACAGAGAAAGAGAGAAAGCGAAAAGACGCAGCAACAAAAAATATGCCCCAAATAACTAAGCCATCATTGTGATATTTTCTTATACACACCATTTACCTTTAGCCATGTGGGTGAAGTGAAGTAACACACACATGCTACAGTATGTACAATAAACACACACATAAACTCACACTTACAGGCCCAATAGCCCCTTACTTCCATAATCTTACCATAAATCTCAAAGTTTGTTCTACTGGCATCATTATATTTTAGTGTCTTTCCAAAGTCGTGTAAGTATAAAACTGATGATTTTTCTGGCAAAGAAAAACAGCCCATATTACAAGCGAATCTCTAGGCTGGAGACACTGCCTTGTCTCTTGTAAACAATGCTAAATACAAACAATTTTGAGTCATTGTCCCCTGTCATTCCACATGACCTGAAAGAAACGTGCCATTAAGCATCCTTCACTGCGTGCCTCTTATTGTCCCAGCTAAAGTTGGAACACCCAGGGACCACAACAATGGATTCAGCAACCTCGCAGACGGCCAACAATCAACCAACCAGTCTTCTTAATGAGGCCGCAACCTGTCCTTAAATCAGATTTGTTTTAAAAACCCTAGGTCACTTACTTGTACATCAGGCTAATTCCACACCACTAAAGGCAATATCCTCCAAGAGTTTCAAGTCCACCTGGGATTTTCCGTCTTGCTCTGACTCCATCCAATGAGGTGAAATAATATTAAAAAAGCAAAGTTTGACTAAAGTGACTATTGGGAGCACCACAGTGTCCTCTCCCTCACACACGCAAGTTGCGACTGACAAGTGCAGCGAGTCCACACGTTGAACAGGGGAGGGGGGTAAACTCCGCCTCAGAGAGAGAGAGAGAGAGAGAGGGACACACACACACACGCACACACGCGGAGAGAGAGAGGGAGAGAGAGAGAGAGGCGGGAATCTGAAAATTTTACAGCTATTTTTAAAATGAATGCAGGTGCGTGTCAAGTGCTAGTTCATTATCCAATTATCCTCATCAGTCACGAAGGAGTCCATGACACGCTTCAAGTAGAGAACTGATTAACAGATGAACCTCACTTATGAGAGTCACGAAAAATAACTGAAATATCTGTTTTTAAAAAGTTCCATCTTTTTTAATGCTATTTTTTTTCTAAATTCAGTGAACGATGCCCATACCAGCCTGTGCTCTGTTATGTCACATTTATTTGAGTTAGTTTAATAGGACAAACCTCTTAAAATCTTGAAAAGATTTCTACCTGAGCAGTGACCATTTTGGGAATGACCACTTTTAATTAGAGTTGAAATATTTCAAACATTACAGCTCAAGTTCATTTTTAATCCTGTTGTTTGTAAAATGTGCTGTGCGTGAAACACAAGCTGGGTTTTATGCACAGCATTGGCAGTATTAAATGTAAGTTTTACAATTTCACACCTACAATCTACACTTTTATACCTTTAAAATACCAAACGAACACTCGCGGGTGTAAGATATATACAGATTTACTCTATGCAGCCTTGCACTCTGAATTTATAATCTGATGACATGATGCAGCTGCTCTGCCAGTTTTTTATTTATCCATGTTTTTCCTTGTGAAAACATTCTACTATATGTTATAAAATCACTGGTTTTTCAACACGGCACAGTTAAAGACATGAAGAGAACATTTGTTTCTTTTAAATTGTTCAACTTTTGTGTAAAAGGCAGCGAGCAGGGGAATCCAGGGTTTTTATCCGTGGTGCAGAACAGGCCATAGCCCATATAACCAAATGCTGATAGTATATTCAGGCTATATGCAACCTTATCGAAAGTGATATTATGATATGACTGATATCTGGGCTGAGAAGATGAGATAGTTTGCACGATAACAATCGCAACCTTTGATAAAAGAAGCCAGTGGCAGCGACAAGACCCGAATAGCAACTTGTAATATCTCTCAAAGTTTGAAAGGATATTTAAAAGGTGTTGGAATCAAGGCGAGTGTGTGCGCGCGAGCGCGTGTGTGTACGCGTGTGACTGTGTGTGTGTATGTGTGCAGGTAAACCAATAAAAAGAGGAAGGAGCTATGCTTTGGATTTCCAAACGAAGCTTGCATCAGATAGCAGTTACATATCTGATTATTGCGCATGGGCAATCTGTTAGTATCATGGAGGTGCAGCTCTGCTGTCAGGCTGCAGCACAGGTCCCACTCACTGTATGAATCCCATTCTACTCTGCATCATTTATAAGAAGATCTAATCTGCTCTGGCCTCTGCTGTTGTCATCCTGTAATTGAACTTACACCAAACTGTTCTGTTTGAGAAGCGCGTACAAGGCCGAGACAATGTAGAAAATATCATTATGTGCTACATTAGCATGAGCCGTGCATGCTCATTTTCATTGGATGCTCAGGCCTTTTTGCTGCTGAGCATGCGCCATCAAGACAGGAAAGTACACGTGTGTTCTCATATTGCTTTGATTTGCCTCGTACAGTAGCACAATCCTGTCATTTAAGATTTATAAATGAAGAAATACTGTGAATGTTCAGTGTTTCAGATGAAAGAGACAATTATATTATTCATACGAAATACAAAATGTGCTAAAATATAGGGCATTATCAGTGTTTGTTTAGCAATAAGTAAGAATTAACTCAAATAAAATCTGCATCCTTTTAGCAATACATCTATGACGTGTTTGAATTATTTTTTACCGTTACTTGCTATACATGTAATAAAGATGAACAATAATGACAACATGTGCCATGAGAATGAAATCATCCTCAACACGGCTATAGAGTTTTCAAACTCCATTCATCGAGGTGTGAGTGTGTGTGTGTGTTTATGTGAGTGTGTATGTGTGTCCTCAGATGGATTTTCCCACAAACAAGTGACAGGGAAAATTTAGACCCCTCCCTGTTCCCCCAACACCCCCCACCTTCTGAAAATAAAAAGAATGAAAAAAAGAAAGAAGTCAACATCAAGTTCAACAACGTGCCGGAGAGGAAATTTACATGACAATCAGGTCTGGGATCCTCCAAGTCCCCCCAACCTGCACAACAGAGTCTGGCGTCAGCCCCGCTACACTTTCCCAGGCTCACAACAATATCTCCCCGCTGAACTCTGCACTGCAGCGCTGCCTGGGGCCTCCTGCTCCTCCTCCACCTCCTCCTCCTCTACTACCACATGAATACTCCTTCTAAGATGAGCACAGACAGCGAAGATCCTCATTAAATATTCCGCACTTTGAAGAAAAATAAATTCAGACCAATTGACAGCCTCTGCATGGGCAAAATGACTTAAACATTGCATTTCTGTGACAGATAGGCCTAATGTATCTGTATCCGCATGTTAAGGTACAGTATATTCCAGTAACAGCTCTGACATGTTGCTCTAATTAGCGTCATAACAGAAAAATAAATCCTCACTGCAAAGATGATGCTAGAGAAGATCAATATGAGCTTTAAAACTTCACACGAGAATACATCATGTTACTTTAATGCCCATTTGTCCCATTCTTTCCAACCGGATCATATCAGTTAAATGAAACACATATTAACAGTCTACAAAGCCCTGTTTGCTTCTGCATGTTGCATCTATTTGAAACTACTTAATTAATAGAGATTAATCCCAAATTACAGTCACAAAAATGCATAGTGCTCCACCAGATGGAAATTAACTAGCAGCACAATGCATCTGTTTTCTAACGAGATTATTTTATCCATGGCTCCTGTTATAAACCAACTAAAGTAACCTAAACTAAACTTAAAATTTCCTGTCTGTCCTGCATGTGGAAAATTGAGGCTATTATAAGCATTATACCTGTATGAGCATGCTGTAATTTCATCTCTAACAAATGTCAGTTATACAGGTTGCTGTAAGTAGCATCGCATCAATAAAATAAATCTGCATTGGAAGGATGACACCCATAATAATCACAGGAGAACACATAAAGTCACTTTAATATCCTAATTGGGCTTTATATTAATTAACATAAATATAAATATAAAGCCCAGCGTGTCAGGTTGCACCTGAATGTCAAAGCCAGGCTACTTACTAATTATTGAGATAAATCCAAAATGTCCAAAAACCCTCTGCTTTAAAAAATTTGAAATAAATAAATAAATAAAACATTTAGGAGATTTGTCCCAGAGGTGCAGTCTTCTTCTTTCTGTCCACTCAGAAAATTAGCTGGATTTTAACAACGACAATCCTGAACGCCCTCTTCCTTTCTTTTCCACATGATTTTACTTAAAAACGCTAAATATTTGCTATAATTTCCTGTCTTACCGGATGAAGCAGGTCACAGTGTGAGAGCTGCGGTTGCAGACGTGGAGAGGCGAGAGGAGGAGGAGGATGAAGAGGAGGAGGGAGTACACCGACGCAGGGCCTATCAAATTTGTCAAACAAGCCCTATAATTTTTTCGGTGTGGGAGGTGGGGATTTAAAATAGCTTAAAAGTGGGTTGATGTTGGTTTTATTTCGAAGTGATGCAGATGCAAGTGAAAAATCCTGCTGCTTTACTGATTTCCTCAAAATACCCATCGTAATTAGGTATAACGCAATTAATTTACAGTATTTTGGTGCAGAAACAGCCTCATTTGTGATTTTTTTCCCTCTAAATTCCCTTCTAGGTCCTGGTCTGGAACGATTAGGGAAGGATTTATCAATTTACACTGAATTATGATTCTATCCTCATCTAAAACCTCTGGTTATTTTGAATAAGTAAAATCAGGCCATGTAATAATTACAATAATGAGCCTTATTTCTAAAATGAGCAGTAAGCTAAATGGGCAGAGTTTACACCAGGCTGTAGGTTTTTGTCAGTGTGTGATAACTTCAATCTGAAACACAGCAGCCTTCTGTATAACATATGTATCTATGTCATAAAAATATGTCCTACTCTTAGTAAGTGTGTACAAGTGTTTACGGGCTGTTTATGATGCTGACTGACAGACCTGTTTACAGTAGAATAATAAACACTGACTGTTGCTTTCTGCACATTTCAGCACAGTGTGGCTGCTGGAATCGCAGGAGAAATGAATTTTAACGATTCACATCTTAAAATTAAACGACATGTTGCAGCTCGTGCCTCGTTTTAAAATGCACACGTGTAAAATAAAAAATACAGTGTGTGCGCCAGTGAAATGCATCAGTCCACCGTGCAGAAACAGCGACACTCATTGGTGGAAATGAACAAAAGCACCACGTCCAAACTGTACAACAGGTTTAAAAACGATCTGGTTTCTTGCAGAGAAATTACATTAGAATTATTTATTATTATTATAAGAAGATGCACTTGGGTTTGTGTTGAATTATGCTTTTATTTTCAAGAAAAAGGGGAAGTTAAAACGCCTCAAAAGTGCTGTGCAGCTGGTAAGTACTTCATATGCGAAATAAAATGAAATCCGTCTCAAAAGGACACCCATCTTCTCATTTTAAAATGATTTAAAATTTAAATTAATTATAAAGATTTAGAAAGTAATGTTGTAAAGTTTAGACTTAAATGAAAACTGTGCAATTTGAGCTAATGAAATTAAGGCCAAATTAAGAAACTAAGGCCTTTATTGTATAAAAAGGATGTTTTAAGAAGTTTAACATATTAGTATTTACTTGTATTTGTTAAATTTTATTAGATAAATGAACCTGTTGAACTGAAATAACTTAAATGGGAGAAACTTCTTAATATCTCACAAACATGACTTCAATTCTGCAACTTAGGTTAATTATTATTATTATCATTATCATTATCATCATTATTATTACTACTATTTTACATTTTAATTTTTTTATTATTATTATCATTATTATTATTGTTTTTGTTGTTACTTCTAAGTGTGATGTTTCATTCCTCCTTCTACAACTAACTATGCTTTAGTTTGTTTTTGATATACTGTCAAAATTCATCACACACTGTATTTAAAATGAACAAAATGTTGACAACATTAGAACTTTTTATGTAGTTTAAATAGGATTTATTGTGATAGTTTAATGTAAAATTCTCAGGTGATCTCTCAGGTGATACAAAAAGGTGACACATACAATACATTTTAAAATGAAAGTTGGACAGTGTGTTTCAAAATCAAGGTAAAAATCCTTAAATTATAAACATTTAGAAATTCTGATGACAGTGTTGTTTTTACATTCAAATGCTGCTTTCATTTCTCAAGTTAATCTCTCCTGATAATGTCAAGTATATTTTAAGCAGTACCAGTATTAATGTATATTTTTTTCATTTCTTTTATTGTTGCAAAATCACTGAGTTCATCATAAATAACACATGGTGCCATAGAGTCTAATTTTATAAGGGATTCAGTTTCAGGAATTTACAGTAGGTTGATTCTCAGCATTTGGAGTCTCTTAAAAATAACTTTTATATGAACTGACATCAACACATGCAGAAAGATGTGAAGTGATTGTTCTTATGGTTTGAAGTTTACATTAGTCATTTTTACCTTTTATAAAACTTGCATTTTTTTTGTAATGAGAATTAAAAACTTTGACTGAAGCAGTAGTGTAACAAATATCTCCCAGAATGTGCCTCGTTTATCATAAACTTTATACTTTTAAAAAACACCTCTCATTTTTAAAATAAGTATCTACTGAGAAAGATGTAAATGTTTACTTTAAACTTAAGGCCAATGCGAAATGTGAACTGATTGATTTAAAGTCATGTTGAGAAACTATAGAGCTTTATCTATTGAGCCAGAAATGTTTTACTTTTTTAGGCCTAATTGATTTAGTCTTTTTATGTACTGCTTCTAAAGAAAGTTTTGATGCAACACTGACAGGCCTTAAAATATAGAATTCATGTTATTTTCTGGGAATTGATTTAGAACGTGATTGGCTGGCAAGTGACTGATTGGAAATTAACTTAGAAATAATCTTAGATGAGAGCAATATAATTTTAATTACTGTATAATACTTTTCACATAGTTTTTTCACTTATTTATTATAGTCTTTTCTTCATACATTTTTATGACAATGTAAAAGCTGAATGTTACAACATCATTACAGTGTAAATTATTGTCTAACTTTACTGACAGAACATGACTTCAAAAAAGAAATAAAAAAATGTCCAAACTGTGGTATTTTATGAATTGAATACACTCCTACATTTAATTCCAATTAGAATATTTGATTTTTAGAGAACATTTCCATTATCAAACACATTTGTGCAATAGTGTGATGTTAATAAATAAGTCTCAAAGAAAGAAGAAGTAAGTTTTGTCGAAGCTTATGCCCTTTGCAATAAAAGTCACTTCTGTCTTATTTATAAAGGAAAATTATTGACCCTTTAATAGTAATTGTGACTACGCTGTTGACCTTTTTGTGTGATCAAATTGCTCCTGTGAAACACTAGTAGAAACTATTTTTGGCTGTTTGTCCTCTCCCCTCAGTAAAGTACAGATTGATTAGTGCTTACTGTATCTTTTAATAAGTAAGCAATATCATTGTAAAAAAGAAGAAAATATGAACCTACTGGAGATACATATTGATTATTCATGTTTGAAAATAGTGAAAAGGGTGATTAAATGTATTATTCAGACAATGACATAAAGAGACTCAGAATTGAAATGTTCTATGCCCTCTAATGAAACTATTACATAAATATTACACTAGTGTGAAAATACACAGTGTGTCTGTGGTTCCTGACCCTGCTCCTGTGCCTAAACTTGTCCTAAACAGTCAACCCTGAACTGTTGTCCATGACATACATGGAAAAAACTGAAGAGTTGTTAATGTGAAGCCAGGAACACAATAATTCAGTTTATTTTTTCAACCTTTATTTCTTACTCTGCCAGTTAAAGGGTTAACAAGTAGAAAATACAACTTTATATTCAAAGTTAACATGTAACTCTGTATAAAATAAATCGTATGAGAGGGCAAAAACTGAATTTAGAAACGCGAAAAATTCTTAAAATTCTCGCTCGTTAAAATTCAAGCTTCACACAACAAACAGCGTCTGTGTCTTTTAAAGGAAAAGTCATTCAGCTGCAGTGAAATTATTTAGTCTGATACAACGACGCTGACATAGAAATAATTCAGACTTTTACAGCTCTTCCGCTTCAGTCACAATTCAACAAATTCAAGGCAGTAAAATTATACAGAACACACCAGAAGTTTAAGTGCTTGGTTTAGTTAAATCTCTGTAAAAGTCTAAACTCGGGCTTCAAGTCTTACCGTGGCAGGCTCGTGCGGAGACCTGTTAATTCCTCCTCTGCCTCGTGCGAAAGAGCGAGCCCGGGTCCTCGTGCCTTAATTTGAAGCAGGCTGGTCTTTATGCTAATCAGAGCTGACACCGACCCGCGCGCCATCAATAGACGAGGCCACCGCGAGCCTGCGTTCCCACGAGCCGCATTCCTCCGGTCAAGTTCAAGCTCAAAGCGCGAGCCAGCATTAGGATGCGAGGCGTGCCGCGTGGCTAATTCCAAAAAGGCGCGCGCTCCCCGCCGTGGGAGAGTTCGTCACCTTGTATTCAAATGAAGCTGCAAATAAATAGATAGAAAGGCCCACTCTGTCAGCAGCACAGCACTGCAATATCACATTAAAAAAACTGTAAACACTTTAAAACAAACCTGCAAAATCAATGTTTCACAAAGTTTTTGGCTCAAGAGTCAAAAATGAATCCTGATTTGACCAGAACTTAAAATGACATGTTATCTGATTTATTTTCTACTTCTGCCTCTTTCTCTTTTCCCTTTCTTTTTGTGATTACTTTATAATAGTAACCTTGTACTACATACGCTTATTTTGTATTCCTTATGGCTTATACAAACAGAACTTTTTATTATATGCTGGAGGAGTAAGAAATGTTTATATCTATGTATTGTCCTGCACCAGAGTTAAAATAAATAAAAACTTGAATTACAAAAAAAGAGTCAAAAATGAAATGTCACCCCGTCGTGGGACCCAAACTGAAAGTGTGACAAAGAATTTTCATATTTTTCTTATTTCCACATAAAGATTGCTGACCTTGTTTTGTTAATTTTCCTTTAATGTTGTAAGAGCATTGAATGAGGTAAAATGTAGACAACATACACCAAATGCACAAAAATGAATCAAACACAATAACTAAAAAAAAAAAAAAATCAACAAATTTACTATGACACTAAACAATAATTAGGAAAAGAACAATAAAAATGACTGAAAATAAGAGAAAAATGAGCATAGACTGAAGGAAGAAACTCAGGTAATGATTGAAAGATCCACAAAATGAACAAAATGCAAGCATGAAAAAAGAAAATATAGCAAAAAATAAACCAAATGATCAATAAACAATATATACAAGCTGATCACAACTCAGAAAAAAAAGTAAAGATACACCTACTAGAATGAACAAATGAACAAAATGAGCCACAAAAGTAGCAGAATAATTCATAAAATAAACAGAAATGTTAACATCCCTAAAACATCCCTAACAATGATCAAAAATGGAAAAAAATGAACATGAATGAGCAAAAATACTCCACACACAGCAACTGAAATAGTCAAACATTTTACAAAACAGTCCAGGAAATCAGGTAAAAACACAGCAATCAACAAAATTAAATTTAACAAAAGCTGCAACCACAGATTAAATCAAAGCAGCTTTCTTCAACTAAAACAAAGTTTTATAAAATGGGCCTATTTCAGTGCCTGAGGGGAGCAGGAGAAAGAAGAAGAAGGAGAAGAAGAAGAAGAAGATATGATTGCTTTGAATTTTCTTGTGTTATTTATTTATTTATTTATCTATGTCTACATCAAGGTTTTCCATGAGGTGCCATCACACTTTGAATTGGTTCAAGGCAATTTATTTTTCCTTTTGTTTTGGAACATCAACTTAATATTTGTGAAAAAAAGCTAGCAATCCATCCTGTACTAACATTCAAAAATGTTTTCATATCAGTATTTTTCCAAAGTTTGCAGAGGATTAGTAGCAGATTTAGAAGTCATCCAGAAAAAAAAAATCACTTGTCCAGTAAACATTTTCACACTGCATAATTCTGGATTATTATGGATTTTAATTCCACACTACATTTTTTTTCATTTGGCTTAGGTGGTGCCTGCATTGGTGCTGCATCCAAACCTTGAGGAAAATCTAGCGTATCATGTAGGTTTTGGGAACAACTGAAGCAGATGTCTGGAATTCCTCATCCCGGAAATGATGCTGAATTTCACCCACAAACTTCATCAACTTGGTTGTGTCTGTATTAGGTGGAAATATCTTTATGTAAAGGATATTTTATGTGGCATCATTCACAATAATTAAATCAAATCAGTTGCCAAACCCCTTGTCTTGTATGTGTCAGCAGTTCTCCTCACATTCAAACTTTCTGCACAGTTAGGCATCACACTAATCTTTATCCTGACATGAATTTAAGGAGCTGATTGATCAAATCTGTTACAGACCTGTTCAAATTTGACATGACACCTTCAGAAAAAGACCCAGCATTGAATAACATACAGCACTTTTTCAGCATGAAGAATGAGGGGGTTTTACCTACATCTTCTCTAAAACCTACTGTATGCTCCATATTAAACTAAGCTGCTCCTATGTCTTGGCTAAAGTCTAAGTGTTAAAAATGTTATAAACCTTATATATTAACCACACATGGTTAGTTAACACTGCTGTTTTTGTCTGCAAGAATGCATGTTTTTAAAAGTTTCATTTTTTTAATTGGCAGATCAAGGCATCTTCATCCAATAGCCTACAAGAAACCTGGAATAAGAATAATGTGTGATTTGACCTCAGTTGCTATTGCATCATTATCACTGATGAAAAATGTCTTTTCAGATTGACCACAGTATTCTCATGAGCTGATGTATATTTTAACACCTCCATCCCTGTTCACACTTGTAGCTCTTGTAATTTTTAATAGTTCAAGACAAATTTCATGTGAAGAAATTAAGCTTAACACAGGCTTTATGCTTCCCCTACAGTGATTGATTAATACGGAGATAAGATGTCATTTCTGTTTTATAAAATAGAAATAAAATCAATTCAAGTGAAAACATCTATTTTGTAACTGACAGTTTTTACTGCAACTTAGAAACTTTAGTGCAATGTTACCAGGTAATTTCCATAGAATAAATAAAAAACATTTCAATGCAACATGCTAAAATTACTGACAGTAATCCTTACAGTTCACACTTTTTAGTCACGCTGTGAGTTCATATCTCTTCAACTTTACTCAAACATTCACATATTACAGTTTTTATTCTCTACATACAAACTGCAGTACCTCACAGTGAACCATTTACATTATTTTCAAAAACAAAGTTACTGCAAAACAACTGGATTGCTGTTTTGTGTCCATACTTCAAACAAAAGCTCTTTCTGAATAATCACACAAAGCCTTGATGACACGCTGATGGAAAACTGAAAAACACACGTCTAGGACTTTTCTGTGCAAAACTGTGTCATTTGCAACATTTTGTAGGTATGGAGTAACGGTTCACTAATTGAGTAAGGTATGGAGGCATGTTCTCAGCACACTATCACCAACAAAATCACAATAAAACAAAACAAAAGTGTTTGTGCTGCAAAAAAGAGCATAACAAATTTGACTAAACCCTCTCTGTGTGCTGGGTCATCAGATTTCATCCACATAACCTAGTGTGTTTTTCTGAGCTGCAGTGTGTGAAGTGTCTCCTTGAGTTCCATATCCAGGTCCTGTACTGTCCGAATCAAATGCTAACCTGTGTGAATTGTATCTTGAAGTGTTTTCACAGCTAGCAATGTGTAAAAGCAAATGACAGAACAGCACAGAAACTACACACTGATCCTTGCATTTTAACTAAAAGTGTGTGAGCACGTTTCAAAGTGTAATGTAGTGGTTTGTGTTTACACACTGGCAAGAAGCGTCTTATAAAGTATCAAAGTGAGTGTAATGCGAATAGTGTGCACTCGGCTTGGCACTCTTGGTTTACTGACTGTCTATGAGTGTCAATATTTTATTTCATATGGATCTTCAAGAACCAATTTTTGTAGATGCCAGGATCTGCTTTATAAAAAAAGTGAACCATTCATTCACTTATTCATCTTCTACCCCTAAGTGATTTCAGCTGGCTTAGGGCGAAGGCTGGGTACACCCTAGGCAAGTCATCAGTTCATTGCAGGGCTAACATGTAGAGCCAGACAACTTTTCACACTCACATTCATACCTATGGACAATTAGAGTAACCAGAATCAAAGCCACTGGTCATAGGATTGAGCCCTGGACTAGTGGTGCTAACCACTGCAGGACTGTGCCACCCCTAAATCAACTAAAGGGCCCAATGTTACCTAATTTCTTGCCCTCTGTCACTGTGTTAAGACATTATTTCCACAAGAGCACTGTTTCAAGTGATAACACACATTTATTTAGTCATCACCAGTGTTTTTGGTGATTGGATTTATAGTATAACACCTTAAAGAACACCAAACACTTTATATGATTTTCAGTACAAATCAGTCCAAACTGAAATGATAAGCATTAGAAAATACTTGTTTGGGTCATATTCTCTTTCTTTTCTCCACTGCAAACTGTAAAAAAAATACCTTACATATCTTTCTGCTCACACACAAATAAATGCAGATTGTTAAAACAAGCTGTGTCAATACCAGTGCATTTCATTAGCATATCCATATTTTTTTAAATGTGGATTCATATGGTCTATATTTAACAACTGAAGGTGTGTAACAACTTCCTTTTTGAAAAGTCAGCATTCTTTATGTTCTGTGTGACAAATGTGACAACCAGCTGTGGGTAAATCTGGCCCACTGGCTGATCTAGTGTTAAATGTGTCGTCATATTAAGCAGGATAATTTGTCTGTATATGATGAGCAGCTCAGGGTGGTTTTGACGTAGACGACAGCAGATTCCCACATACATATACGTGTGAAGTGTCTCGCCGGGGTATAATTGGCTGCCTCGTCCCAGACAGCCCCGTCCCACCTCCCCATGTCCCAGCATTTGACGACCATAAAACAGTGTCTGGCTCCCTGATCCCATGACCCCTGCGGGAATTAAAACCTCAGTCAAGATTTGGGAGGTGCAGATTTGTATGTGATCATGCAGTAAAGAGTTTAACATCAGGGATTTTTTTCTGCTATCTGGTACTGGCCAAAAATGGTGACATAAAAAGAATTTCCATATTGATCAATATTGATAATTATTGTGATAAATGTCGTAAGTGTCATAAATGGGCTGAAATTTGGTTCTGAAAGGGAAAGTGAAAGATGATTATTCGTGGTTTTGAATAATTTGTAAAAAAAAAAAAAACATGAGAATGATGGTAAAAATGCAAAACACAAAAATATGTAAAAATACAAAACGATGACATGGTGAAAAAGACACCAAGAGTCTGAAAACTAAGATCAATTGAAAGAAATTATGAAAAAAAACGAGGCAAATGATGATGCTCAAAAGACTAAAACCACATAAAGATAAGCAAAAACACAAAAACCATGTAAAAATAAAAATGACAAAAAAGACACAAAAAGATCTAAACTGACGTAAAAGACTAGAAACAAGTACAAATATGTAAAAAGATGAAATGACAAAGAGTACATAAAAGCACAAAAAAATGTAGAAAAAGTGTGTAAATAAGGTTAAAACATGAAAAAACCCAAAAAAGATGGAAAAAGACTAAAACCCCATAGAGGACATGAAGAAAGACAAAATCATATAAAAGCAGAAATGAAAAAAAGACACAGAAATTGCATGAATAGTAATAATAAATATGTGTTTCTGTTTTTCTTACATAAAATATTTGTTGACATTAAATCAAATTAGAACAATCTGCATTCATTGTAATGAACATTCTAATGATAAAAATGCATGTATATTAAATATAATGATACAAAGTTCATTCATTTTTCCTGTAGTTCATGTACTGTATATGAGAAATTTTAATTTACTGTGCACAATAATCTCTTAGTCTGTCAGAAATTTTACATTAGATGCATTAATTGAGTCAATCAGTCAAGTTAGTCCATGTGTTTTCACCTGTGTTACCCACAAACAGCAGCACATACGTAACCAAAAGCAGTTTGCAGCTTTACACTTTGCATTTACAAGCTCATATACATCTTTACAGCTGCCTTTAACTGATGTCCTCTGTTCACTTTTAGGGTCTGAACAGCCCAATAAAAACGTTTTACTCTCAGCTCCCTGCAGCACCGATGAGCTTCATCAATGAGAAGGGAAGTGTCTTGTTATGTTGTGACCACAGAGAGGGCTGGCCAGGTCAGAGGTCATGTGACCCGTTGATCCCCTCCCAGAGCAGCGGAGTGTGCCGGTGACCACAGGCTGCCGATGAATTCATGGACTCTCGGTCAGTGCATTGGGTGACCTCTGGTGTCAATCGCCGGACCTTGGACAGATGTGTCTTTAACCGGTTGACCTGTACACTGTGTTAACTGACTGGAAAGGGGAAATCACAGGGGTCACAGCCGTGTGAAGAGGATCAAACTGACTGGTCATCATGTTTCATTAGTAGGATGTCCATAATTTAAATGAAAGGAATGGAGGCAGCGCTAGCTTCAAATGTGCATTTGCACTCCCCAATGAAACAATTTTCTTTTTTCAGCTTATTGTCTCTAAAAATCCTGCTTTACATACTGTAATTAATGGGAGCTTTGTTCATTTTTGGCCTTATTCCATTTTCTAGATCATTCTGTTCATTTATACTGATTTTTAGAAGATTATGTTCATTTTGATTTAGCGCTTACTTTGTTCATTTTGATGTACTGTTGTGAACAAAATAAGTTAAAGTAGGGTAAATCTTCATTATTGTATATTTAAGCATAAAATATCTTAAAGTGTTACACTACATGGATATATTTAGTATTTATTAAAAAAACTATTATGTTTATAATGAATTTTCATTTTAGTTCATGGTGGTTATACTATTATTTTTCTTCTTTATTTTCTTCAATATGTAGATTACTTTGCTCATTTTAAATGAAATTTGATGCTTTTGTATTATTCACTTGTTCATTTTGTTCATTTTGCTGCTTATTTTCTTCATTTTTGTTTATTTTTTTGATTATTTGGTATATTTTTGTTCATTTTGTTTATTTTATTGTTGTCTCGATCATTTTGTTTGTTTTTCCTGATTATTTGCTACATTTTTGTGATTTTTGGTTAGTTTGTTTATTTTGTTCTCTTTCTTGATTCTTTGTTCATTTTTACTTTTTTTCTTGATTAATTTGTTCATTTGTGTTCATTTCTTTGATTATTTTGTTTATTTCTATCGTTTTTGTGATTATTTTCTTCAATTTTACTTACAGTACATTTAGATTATTTCATTAATTTTTATTCATTTTCTCGATTATAGTTATTTTTGTTCATTTTTTCTAAGTTTCTTGAGTATTTTGCCCCACCAGTGTTCAAATAAAACCCACGCCCTTGAGTCTATATCATAATATGGAATTAAAGTGTGAATAACTGAAGTTTTACATGTCACCATGCAATGCTTAATTTAGGATCATTCTGTGCACATTGATTTTCTTTGCAACATAATGAGTAAACTTGTCAAAGCTAAATATGTTATTAAGCAAAAGTGCAGTTTTGAAGAGTTTTCAATACTTGCCCGCTTTCATCCACAGTCGGCTGCAGACTGATTCTCACTATTATGATGTTACACCACATAGTATACTGTGGTGTAACCTTATATTCAGGGCATCCGTGTTAATTTAATCTTGTTATTCTGTGCCTGCTCTTTTAATTTTTCTCTAACATTAACAATGAATGCTCCACGTCAGCTGGAGTCTGCCCAAAAAACTCAATGCTGCTTGGACAAACAGAGACAACTCATTAATGTTCAGAGGTCTGAGGGTGTTGCGTCAGTTGTTGTGGAGGGTTTTGAGGTCGGACGTATCTGAGGTTCGATATAATCTCATTCTCAGCCAACCGTGTAAACTAGACAAGCAGACCCTCAGTCAGTGCCACCACTGTCTGGTCTGCAAGTCCACATTTTACACACATAAGACTACACAGAGGTAGATTTACATAATACAGACCATATTTTAAATATTTCGTATAAGTGATTGTACAATGTAATAGTTTCATCAACAATATTGAACTTTTTGGTCCATTTTTGTTGCTTTCTTTTTCCTGAAGCGTTGTTTCACACGACTGTTAAATATAGTGAAGACACATCCACATTAAAAGTATTGACATTTACACCTTGGAACAGCTACCAGATAAAATGGCTGAATTTGACTGATTTATGCACAGTTTGTTTATAAATTCCTTTTTTAAAATTGCAATAGCATGAATTTTTGTGTGTTCTGAAAAATATGTCAAGTCATTTACGTCAGTTTATAGTAAAAAACAGACTGATTTCTGCCTTATAAAGTGCAATAACTTCACATTTACTCCCAACAGAGTTCAAATTAGAAGTGGACTTTGTGTCTCTGAAGTATTTGCTTCATTTCAAAGAAAATCAGGTGTTTTCATCTGGTCTAAAATCCAGGCAACCCCCCCCCCCCAAAAAAAAACAAGAAACAAAACAAGCAGCAGTAAATGAGCAAACATAACTAAGTAATCAAGCAAATGAGCCAAAATGAACATAACATGCACAGTGAAGGAGAAAACAACAGATAATCAAGAGAGTGAACAAAAGCAAAAGCAACATGAACATAATGATCAAGAAAATCAAAAGAAATGGACAAAACAAGATACAAAAGAAACAACAATAAATAACATAAAACAAATGTGCAAAAATGAACAGGATACAAATGAAATTAATCAAGAGCAAACAAAGTAACAAGCAAAATGAGAAAACGGTGAACAAGATAATGAGATTAATAAAAAATAAACAAAATTACTCAAGAAAACAAATAAATAGGAAGCAAATTGAGCAATTGAAATATGAAAATGTAAGAAAATAACAAGAAATTAATCAAAATACACATGAAATTTTTGCTATTTTCATTACTTTCATAGTTACTGTGGTTTGCCTACGTAGGTTAGATTTGTCTCTAAAATACACAGGCGTTTTCCTCTTATTTCCATTTTTACAGATATTTTTGAGTGATTTTAACTGATGACCATGAAAAGAGATTAGTTTATATAAATCCTTTAATTATAAAAATTAGTACAAAACATAGGCGATGACAAAACAAACTCATGTTATGTGAAGAAAATGACTTAGGACTATGACAGAGAATGTTTTTATGGACTGGGTACATTTGGGTATAAAGGATATTCTGGTATTTTTTTTTTTTGTTTGATCATGTAACAGTTTTGATTTGTTGATTTAAACCTGAATGATGCGACTCCACTGCTTCGATCTGACTGAGTTGGACTTGAGTCAAATTCGTTTTCTATTTCCCCATGATGGTCAGATTTAGACAGAAGTGGGCAGACACATACACACACATACACACACACATGCACGTACGCACACACACACACACACACACACACACACACTGCAGGGCAGTCATTTTTCACCCGGCCCTATGGGCCTCTGACAGGTCTGGGAGAGGGTCTGCCTCCATGTCCGGCAGACTGGCAGGACTGACACCGCCGTATAGCAACGTTAATTATGGGCATCTGCTCGGACGCCCCAGTCTGGGGCCTTGCAGGGTCCTTGGCTGTTGCCATAGGGACAGTGGAGAGCCGTTGGTGGATTGGGGAGCAGACAGAGACCCCGTTATTCTCATGAGAGGTGGCCAGACATGACCCCCCACAACTCACCCCTTTTGATTTGGGTGGGAACCAGCGAGCAGTGGGCCAACAGAGAGACACATCAGTTCAGGTTCATTTTACTGATGATGGCCGCAGATCCTTCCAGACTAAGGAAAAGGTAGAAAGGGAAGGGGGGATTTGATGCAATGGCACTATATCACTGTATAAAATACATCGGCAAACAAGGTTATAAAATTAGTTATTGAACATTGATGAAAAAGTCAATAAATAGAAGCAAATGGTCCACAAAGTCTTCGAAAATACACAAAATTAGCAGCAAAATGAATAAAGTTTTGAAAAATACTCAAGAACATGGACAAAAATGAACAAAATATTGGAAGAAAACTAAGAAAATGATTTTTAAAAACTGCCCAAAATAAGTAGCACAGTGAAAAAGAAATCAGTCAATAAAATTAACAAAAATGTATTAATCAGCAATGAACTAAAACCAGAAATAAAGACAAATGTCACTACAGTATTTAGGTAAGCAGGTATTTTTAGAGATGCAAAAGTTGGGCTCCTCTAAATTCCACTGGTAAACAAGCAAACAGAAGTTAGTGATGAAATAGTCAAACTGTTGGACAAATACACATTCTGGTGAGTTAGATGTATTCCCCCAATCGCCCATAAACTCTAAGAAAATACTATAGTAATGTTTGAGTTTCGAGTTTGTTGTGACTGTGTGATATTACGTCAATTATACTATCATTATGCATATGTAAATAAAATGCTAGTAGAAAAACAAAACAAACAGTACCACACACACACACACACACACACACACACACACACACACTGCATTGGCCTGGTTTATTTCCACTTTGCATATATTTTCCAGTGTCTGTGCTCTGAAATGCATTGTTGTGTTTTCCCACACCTCCCTATTTGATGTCTCTTTTGTCACTGTGAATAAAGGCAGATTGATGAATGGGAGGAGGACTGCAGCTCCTCTTAGGGGGGAGACCCATGTGAAGAGGTCGCTTCAAAGTCTCCTGGAGACCCCTGGTGGAGATCTGTGACAAGCGTCTGAAAATACAAATCTGTTTTTTTCAGAGGTTTTCAGAAGTGATGGATGGAATAAACAGCAATGGGAGAAGAGCCAAGTAAAAGTATAAAAGTATTCTCACTGTATAACCATAATGTCTCAAGTAGAATTACTTATATAAGTACAGATAGTAATGATGCAAAGCGCACATCAATTCACAAGAAATTGTAAATGTGCAAATGCTTCCAATTAAAAAAGTAATGCCAGCAGGAATGAATGATTTTATTTATAACCTGTTGGTTTCTGCATCCTGATGTCAACATCCTGAATTCAGCCCACAGGGGATGGCATGGGTCAGCCAGATGTCTCGTGTTTTCTTTACTGACCTATGCTTACACAGGTCCTCGAGATAATTCCAATTAACTGACAAAGCTCAAGAAAAACAACTTAAAATACTCAAGATTAGCTTATTGTAAAACATTGCTTTGTACTTATTTATTTATTGATGTTCATTTTTGTTAGTTTACTTGACAATTTTGTTCATTTATGCTCTTCTTTAATTTTGGGTTCATTTTTGCTCATTTGGTTGCTTTATTAATTTTCACAGTAACAGCACACAATACGACTGCTGATCCTTGTTGTGTGGAGGTAAACAAAACCATGTAAAATTGCCCACATACTCACTGAAGTGCGCAGCGACGTGCAACTGAGCAGAAGCACTTTTTCCATCACAAATGTAACTGAGCAATTATGACAAATATGACGTAAAACAACTATCCTCAGAAATACACATTGTTGAAGAAACTACTCACATACATTTGATGATGTAAATTTATTTGAGTACTACTCACCTCTATTCAGTTCCTTGAGTTGAAAATACTCCACTGCAAGAAATCTCCCACTTTACATGATGAGGAATGCAGCTCAGGCTGACAGAGAGTACTCACAGCTCTCCGCTTTGTAGGTTTTAATTTATCACACTCTTTCACACCCACAGTCCTCCTGCCTGGTTTACACTTTAAATCATACACACGTTAGTAGCATGTCTGTCTACCTTTGCATATGCACAGTTTATTTACTATTGTCAGTTCTGTTCTTATATTGCGCTTACAAATACTTTGTACAGTTTAACTACTATTACATTTCTAATAATAATCAGTTTCACTTAGTGTGTCTGGTTAAGCATCCAACGTGCACTTGGACTCTCTACTTATCCTGCAAAAACTTTTTCAGCCATTGTTAGTTATATATTGTACACGTGGTTTCCTATGTTTATTTATTATTTATGTTTATCTAGCGTTACACTGTATAGAGCCTAATTAGCTGTTTAAGCTCATTTCATAGAACTACTGAAAATTCAATCTACAGCAATTTAATTTTTTTATTCAACCTTTATTTATACAGGTGATCCCACTGAGACCCAAAGTCTAATTTACAAGAGAGACCAACAGCAATGCATCAAACTCTTAAAGCTCATTGTATGTTTGGAGAGCCAGCCTTTTATGAGCTTAGAGCAAGACAATGTTTTTTGCATCTGTGACAATACTAGTGCACTGATCTGAGGTGGCTTTAAAAAGGTAGCGCCTCATCCATCAGTTTATTGCAAACAATTAAAATGAACAAATGTTACATGACAGAGGAGGGGCGACTGTACAGCTGTCAGATAGCTGAATAAAGAGATAAAACACTGAATTCATCAACAATCTAAGTATTCTACGGTATTTTTTTTTTGGGCGGGGGTGGGGGGAGGGGTCCAGGGATACCTCTAACAGCGGTTGCATTACTCCAATGAGAAACTTGAGAGATCACTCATGTTCAGTCACTGTGAGTGTGCTCAGTTATGTTGCCTTGTCCTTTAAAAAAACAAGTCACAACTGTAAATCAAGCAGAGTTAATCACACAAAAATAAAAAGGTTAAATTTTCACTTTCTGATCCCTGTCCTGAAATCAACTGTCCAGCAAACCAAACTACGGTAGTGCTGTCACAATCAGCATGTTATAAGCTAAAGGCAGAACAATGTATGTAACTATCGGCAGAAACATGGCTGGAGACACAAGGACAGATGCCCTGTTACAAGTGCCCATGAACCAGTTACATTCATATATATTTAAAAATTAAATGGTTTATGCACAAGTCATTTAAAACAAGTCTGAGTGTTTCTAAATATTACACTACAGTATAAGACATTTCAAGCTGTTTCAACTTGCCAATGTAAGTTCCACAGCTGGCTTAAAAACACAAGTTAACTTAAAGTCCACCTGTGAACTGTGAAAGAAGAGTTTTAAATTTAACAATAATTAAATGTAAGCAAGTGTCCCAATATTTCATTTTAATCTGTGAAAGTAGATTACTACAACACATTTCTATGTTGTCTTAACTCACAATTTCTAGTTAGTTTCAATTTTAATCAACAGATTTACATTCATACTGTATCACTTGATACTGTATATCACGTTAAAATTACATTAAATTCAAATTTATTTCTACTTAGCTACGTATATGGTTTATTTAGACTCTTAAATGTCAGCCACACTGATAAAACACTTGCTTAAAACTAACATTTATTAGAAAACATATACTATATATAGGTTATATAGACAAGTTATAACATGATGGAATAACTATTCTATAAGTATTTATATAATTTTAAAGCCTTTTCATATTTCATGAATCCACTTAAATTTGTCCTTCAGAAGAGGACTCACAGAAGTTTATCATATAGCAAACTGTCTCTCCTAGTTAAATGACTTTAGATTTACAGAGAAAAATGGCAAAAGGTGTTACCAATGTCACTGGTGTCCATACAGGTTATTATGATTACTGTATTGTAGGCAGTGAGATCCAATAAAACAAACCCCTTACTAAGTGCTCGACTCTTCTTATTTATTTTTTTTAAAATAAATTACTCTGTATTTCATTTTCATCTCCCTCTTTACCTTATTCCTCCCAGTAAAAATCTGTGTGTTAACTCTACTTTTACAAGAGCAGTAGAAAGTTAATTTCCCTGTAGTTCAGTCTAATGTGACACCGATTATATCCACTAGATGGCGATAAAACATCACTATCTGAGCCACTGCTGGCTGATTTGAAATAATCCACTAATTAAATTATATATATATATGTTTTTCTGATACAATTGAACCTGTTTAAATTAGGTCCTGCCCTGTTGACCTCAGACAGCTGCCGCCAGTCATTTGACAACAGGCGCATATTTTAAAGTATACATGTAAATATTTTTTGTCTGTGAAGATTCTCAGTCATCCAGGTCATAGTATCCAAGGCGTGTGGTTTGTTTTCATCGACTTCCAGTCCAGTCGATGAAAGAAAAACCACAGGCCTTGGTTAATATTTTTTGTTTTATCCATATTTGACTCTTAATGCACTTTTTATACTCTTAATGAACTTGGGTAACACTGAAATGCTTAATATTATTTTGCTGCAACCTCTGTGAGTGCCATGTTTTCTTTGCATGTGACTTAAAAAAAAAGATATTTTGTTGGAATTTCTTTTCACATGCACTTTCCATTTTTCACAGTTCTCCCTTGATAACTTTGCTGCAGTTCAACTCTTGCTGGTGTAAAAACTATTCTAAGAAAAGGTTCATAAGATGAGATTTTTTCATATAATGGAAGGGGTTATATACAGTATATATATAATGTATACATTACATACATTATACATAATGCTGTTTTTGAATTATTTGTTATTACTGTATTTTTAAACAATTATTTTGCTCTCGTAGATTAGAGAAGTGCATTACAGACTGATTTTATATATTTTCACAGTGATAACCTTCATATAAGTCAATCATGATATATGCTATTACTATTATTTTATTCATATTAAAGGCTGATTTTTGGTCCTGGGTGAAAGTTGAAGAAACAAAACAGTTATTTGTGGTTTTAACTGATTTGTATTAGTCAAAGTTGTCCAGCCATTGCCATTAAGGGCTGAGCCACTGCAGGTTTTCTCTCCATCCACTCACTGGAGAGGTGTTTTCAAATTGATTTAAAAAATACATTAAATACAAAACATCTAAAACAACAACATTAAAACATGCAAAAAGACAAAAACACTGCAATAGATGCAAAAAGATGAAGGTGGGATAAAACTGAAAACAGAAATGTATAATATGCAAAAGACATATAACATAAAAGGCACAAAATAGATGAAAATGATATAAGAATGCAAAAAGTCAAAAATGATGCAAAACAGGGGTTTCCAGTGAGTGGTCTGTGGCCCCCTGGTGGTCTGTGAATGTATTGTAAGTGGTCCCTGGCCTTGTAGTTTCAATGTGTAGCCAGCACCATCATGGATGTATTGGGTTGAATTTTCAGAGTTTATAGCAAAAGCAGTAAAGTTTTTTTTTTTTTGCAAGCATATACCTCTGTGAGAGTGGATTTTCCACAATGGCATACATAAAGAATAAGTACAGGGCAAGGCTGGAGCCAGAGAATAATATGAGGCTGTCCCTATCCACCACTAGGTCAACAGGTAAGAAAAAACTCAACTCAAAAGCTCAACAACTGTCCTTATACTGAACAGCAGTGGTCTCCAGGTTGCTTCTTAGTCAGAATGGTAGTTCCTGGATTAAAATTGGTTGAAAACTCCGGATGTAAAAGACACCCAGTAATAGAGGCAAAGACAAAAATATAAAATATGCAATGTAATGTAATGTACTTTATTTATATAGCCCTTTAAAACAACCCGTAGGTGACCAAAGTGCTTTACAGAACATGGACAGCATTAAAACACATTAATATAAGCAAAATTATGTAAACAATGTAAAAGATGCAAAAAGATAAAGAATACCAAAAAACAGATTTCTGCTTATTACAGAGACTAAAGAAAAAATTATTATTATTGCAAATCATCATCATTTTATACCACAATCTAACATACAGTATATGCAGCATATCACAGTGTCAGGAATTATTAATGTACTGTATGTCCCAGCTCTATTTTACTGTCCTTGTGGTTTGTTTTACTGTCAAACACTAATTCAAGTGTTTATGGTGAAACACAAAATTTAAACAATCATCCGTGACACAACTTACTTCTGAACATGCACCACTTGCCAATAACTCAAGGCTTTCCTCTGTTCACATGGCTGAGTGTTATCCGTCCTTCTCGTTGACACCGGCTTTTGAAACGTCCTTCTCATCACTTTGTGCCGGTGAGAAGTCAAACAAACTTCTAATTAACATCAACATCAAGGACAATCCGCATGAAATTCCCGACCTCCAAGAAAGTGCCTTCAAACATTTAGAAACAGAAGTGAAGCGGAAAGGAGAGCGGTGGAGGTGAGATGCGGAGGTTGCATTGGAGAGATGAGACCATTACCAGCACAGCACTGCAGAGAAAGGAGATGCAGTGCAAAGGAGGAGAAATAATATCAGGGCTGAGAGAATGTCACAGTTCAGCACAACTCAGCATCCTGACGCTGCTGAGGTTTCAATTAGACTGACCTTTTTACCCACGAAGTTAAAAAACAGCCTCTCACACTGATCTGGTGGTTTGTTAACCCCGTATGTGTTTGTATGTGTACACAGGTTTAGATTTCAGGAGAGATTCGTAGCCTTTAATATTAGTAAAACATGTATTTGATTACCTGTCCCTCCCACCGGAGATACCAGGCATAAGAGTCGAGGATCAGGCTTTTTAAACACATGTTAAACACATATCAGTTCAACATGTCGTGTGAAGACTCTGTTATTTAGTTACAATATAACCCTGTATTTCAATATATCTGTCAGATGATCCTCTATGAAAACTTAACACGAGGTGATTTGGGTTGTTATACATATTTTTTATTTAACACACAGGTATTTCTCATTTTTAATAACATATTCAAGCTCAGAATGAGAAAAGAACTCCTGTTGGGGTTTGTGCTGTGCATTCATAGCTATAGCAAAGACCCCTCACTGACAAGTCATTTACTGTGTCCATGCCACACCTTTTTAGGAGACTTGCCTCTGATCATGTTTCAATCATGCATTCTCACTCAGGGTAGAAATGAATGTGACTCCACCCATTTGGCGGACCAGAAGTGTGTTCATTAGTCTATACTAAATTGTCTTCCAAAAATCTCTGGTTATTAAATGTGTTTCCATCCAACTTTTAGGATTTTTTAAACGAATTTATGATTATCCGATTAAAGAAAGCAAATCATCTCAGTTTCCATCAAGTGCTACATAAAGTTACATGGCGTTCTACACAATTAAATGTTGACAGTCAAAATACCAGACAGAATGCCACCACTATGCAATGTGTTCCCATTCAAATGAACACAACATATATGGCTACCAAGAAGATGATATGATACAGATGGACTTAGGACGAAACAAACCTTTTCCTGGATTCAATTCAGAACAGAAAACAATAGCACAACAGTGTTATTTATTAGCATCTCAAGGAGAAATAGCCAATACTCCTGAAGCAAATGAAAGACGTTGAACCAGCAGTAAATGTCCAATAAGCGCCATTGGGTTAACACTGTTTCCATCAGTTTATATGACCCTTAACTTAATAATGAATGAATCCACCTCTGCCAAGCGCATACATTTTTAATGGAAACTTTGGAGTTAAATAAATTACTGTGTCTTTTCATCCAGGAACTTGTTTACACATGTTTAAAATTTGCATAACTGTAATTGGATAGAAATACACTAATAGCTACTTGTTGCTTGCTACTCAATGGACATCTTAAGGAAATGACACATCTATCAAGATGCACGATGTGCATATGCACAGGTGGACAATGAAATCACAAAACCCTGTTGCTGTTGGGTTTTTTTTTTAGAAAAAATGTTATGATATGTGCAAATATAAGACATTATGTTTCTTCCTTATTTTGTTAATTTTGTGTGTTGTTTTGCTTTCTTGATTATTTTTGGTCCTTCACAAAGTCACAAAATGCACATATTGATGCATTAACAATTCACCAGGACACAGAAAATGTAAAAAGTGTATCATGTTCAAAATTTCCAGAAGGATCCAGAGATACTCAATGAAAAATACCCCCAATGTTCAAGGCACAGCATACTGTATAGACAAAAGTATTCAGACACTTGACCATTACACTGGCATGACATGACAGGGAGATGTCTTGTCCCCAAGCTTGTTTTCTCTGTTTATAAATTATTTGACACTTGAAATTAAAAATCTGAACTTAGGTGTATATCTGGACAGTGTGACTGTAGGCATCCTGCTCTATGCTGATGATACAGCACTACTGGCTGAAACAGAAAAAATACCTGCAGACAACGTTACATGTGTCACAAAACTGGTGCTGTAGATGGAAATGCTATACTGTGAATCAAGCAAAAACTAAAATTATGTAGTTCAGGAAAAGATCTACTCCATGAAGCATAAAAGTTTTTATATCTGACAGCATACATACATACATAGAGTACATATGCTGCTCAATATAAATTCCTGGGATTTACATTTGATGAATTCATGAAATTTGACAATGGAGTTAAAATCCAAGCTGCTTCAGCCAGCAGAACACTGGGTTGTGTGATAAACAAGTTAAGTCTGTAAAGACCTTGGTTATGGGATATACTCCCAATTGTATGCTGCCTGTGTGTCCCCTGTGTTAAATTATGCTGCGGGAGTGTGTGTGTGTGTGTTTGTGTGTGTGTGTGTATGTGTGTGTGGGAGGGGAGGGGGCACGCAGAGCCTTAGATGCTGTAGAAAACAGAACAATCTGCTGATTCCTGGGGGTGCACAAGTTTGTCCCAGTATTGGCAGCTCAGGATGACATGGGCCGGGTTCCTGGTTCAATTCAAACAAAATGTGAAATGGTTGGACTATGGAATCAAAAAATTAATTTGCCTGATAGTGTAATAACAAAAAAAGGTCTTTCAGTAGAGTAAAGCAAAGTCCCCCTGGGCTGCAGAACTTCAGGTGATCTTCACTGAAGCATAACTTCACCATACTTTTTATAATAATTTGTCTTGTAGTATTAAGAGAACCCGTGCAAAGTTAATGTAAATTTTTGAAGAGAAATGGATGAGGGGGATTATGGTTATGGACATATATTCAAATTTCAGATACTTTTGAGACACAGTTTTATGTTAAAGCAAATTTGACAAGGAGCCAAAGATCTTTGATTGCTCAGTTGCAAACAGTAATCCTTCCCCTGGACTTTTCACAAACCCCAGAAGAAAACAGACTCTGTGGACTGTGTGGGTTGGGAGAGGTTGAAAGTGAAAATCATTTTCTGTTGATTGCCCCTTGTGTGATGATCTTAGTAACCTGTTGTTTAGGGAAATGTCTGTTGATAAGCCTGGTGTGTTCTGCAGCAGTGACGATGACAAGTTGAAATGGTTGTCTCGTTTTAATGTGTATAAATTGGCAACTTTTGTTTGTAAAGCCTGGTAAAGGTGGCAGACTTGTTTGTTTACATAAGTTTGAACTGTAAATGTATATGATGTGTGTACTGTCTGGCACCTGGTCTTATGTTGATGTTTTTGGTGTCTTATAAGCCCATGAAAGGGCTGGACATACTGTGTGTATGCAAGACACAATAATAATAAAAAAATGAATGAATGAATGAAAATACACCAGTACAGACTGTAATGACATTGTATTCAAATACATATTCACTATATGGACAAAAGCTTGGGACACTTCACTGTTGCACATAAAGGAACTTGGACATCTCTTTAAATCCATCAGAGACCCTATCATATAATGTAGATGCTCCAATTTTTTTTTTATTAGCAAGATGTCAATATATAAAAATGAACAAATACATGAACCATGGATAAATGTTCATTATCTTAATTATTTTGTTCATTGTCTTGATTATTATCTTTGCTTATTCATTTTTCTTCCTCAGTTTATGGCTTATGAACCAGTCCGACTTCATACATGTCTCTATTTTCACCAGTGAGGTGTCCAAAAGCTTTTGTCTGTATAGTGCATGTCAGTTTTTTGTCTGCTTTAAGACATCTGAGAGTTTTGATAAGGACGAGGTGGTGGTATAATGAAATAGTCTGTGAAGCGTGGAGTATTTCAGCCAAAAGATGGGATTTACAGATCTGTCTACAAAATCTTCACACAGCATGCCCCTCTCAGACAGACAAAAAAAACAGACGCAGACATGTTACCAGTTTAGGGGACGAATAAAGGGTGACCAAGATGCCCAGAATGACAATGAGACTCAACAATATTCAGAAACTGAAACATTCTCCTGAATATGCAACAGAGCATGAGGCATATTTAAAGTAGTTTTGTGGTTTCAAGAGGCTCAGTATTTTCCACCGGAGTTACTGTATGTGTGTAGAAAATATGTTGGAATCATGCTGTGTTAATGTTCTGAGAAGCCAAATGCGTTGTAATTAGGAAAAACAAACAGATGGGCATTTTCATTAGAGGCGTTAAATGTGGGTGTGTGCGTGAAAAAGACACATACAAAGAGAGTTAAATTAAGTTTTCATACTTAATTTGTCTCTTTACAAAGCTACATCGTGGTTTAAAGATTTTTTTGCAAATCCAAAATTTTAATTCCAATTCCAAATAAATGGCCCTATCCTTGTTTACGTACTGCATAAAATGTCCTTTACATCCAGTTAATTTTGTTATATTTCTTCATGGCTGTTAATCATCTCTATAAGCAGTTAGTTATAGATTTTACCATGATATTTGATTTTATGTGATTCTTTATTTCAGGCTTTTACCACAAATAACAAACTGATAACCTACTGAAAAAGTCCCTCGTGTCTGTAGTGAGTCTGATTTTTTCATGGAAGGAGATAAGGTGGGTATTATGAAAGGCTTCAGGAGAGGTGTTTATTCTGTTATGAAACGCAGTCCTTGAACACAGCATGGTGTCATTGGTAGTGGGTGCAGGTAGAAACAGGAGCCTGTTTTTCAGCAGTCGCTTTCAAAGATGTTGGTTGAAACACAGGCATAAGACATGCATGATGAAACAGGGTTAAAACTGGAGTAGCTTAAAGAGTGACTCTGCAGATCCATCACATCATTTAGTCAATGTTGGATAAGCAGAGTGAGGCAATAAGACTGAAACGCATCTATTTCCAGGGTAACTAGGACACGTTTCACCTGAAGCAACGGCGAAATAAAGGGCTCATTACCTATTTCATATTTTTACTGTGTTGGAGTTTCTATGACTGTGAGGAGTTAGGAGAGATGAGAGGAGTGAAGTCGTGATTTGCAGAAGAGACAAAAAAGAAACAGGGTGTATAAAGTTAGAACAGAATACATTACAAATAGCAGAGTGGTGTAGAGTGGAGGGGTACACGCTTTAAATCTGTCACAAATGATCAGGAGTGGAGCAAAGAAACAAAGAGTTACTGAAGAACAGATGCATGCAGATCAGCTGAAGGTGTGATTTATAGTAATGTAGCTGGGAGCAGAGATGAGCAGAGTCTTAAAATACAGCAGAGAAGAGTGGCACAGAATACAGTACAACACCAAGTTAGCCAATATGGCTAAAACAGAATAGAAACTGCAAATTAAAAAGAATGCCCTAATGTTAAAATGCACATTTACCTATGTTTCATGAACACAGTATGAATGCAACATATTTCATGTTTTGCCAGATCTCCTTTATTTCATTTGTAAATTTCAACTAGAGGCATCTTCTGTAGCTGAGCTGTGAGTCAAATGTGCCAAAAACAGCAGTGGAGTGTGAGTCTACTGGGGTCTGGCTCCATAGAGTCCCATGTTAACGGGTCCAGCTTTTGAACAGAAATAAACATATTTACAGTCTGGTACAAATAGCAGTTTTGGTGTCTATGGTTTACATCCACCTCTGTGAACACTGTGCAAGGGTAAGTTTTTTGTATAACTTACCTGATGATCCAGACAACAATATTTATGCATAATTTAAAGGGCAGGAGCTTTGGGTGACAGGCATGTCCAAGTCAGAGGCGTCACTGTTTTATTCATCCAGACTGAGCTCCATTCATGTCCATGTCTGGATCACAGTGAGTAGGCAGTGGTGCCAATACGAGCCCAGAGGCTCCTTGTTGAGTCTGTGGTAAATTTAGGGATAGAATGAGTTAAAGTATATGATTTAAATCCAGATTTGGCACAAAAAGAGCATCAAAGAGGAAGGTTTAGTCTTTTAGAGAGGGTCAAGGATCATAATTTGCCATTAACTGAGTGAGAACGTGATTGAAATGTTAAAAAATAATGCTCTTCCAAGAAGCATAGGAAAACATACAATTGAATTTGGATATTTCATTTTCCTTCAGTAGCGCAGAACAGTTTTCAAAGACAGAGAACAGAAGACTCTGGTAGAGTAACAAGTAGAATGGAGCTCAGTAGTTCCTACGCTGGATCACAGTTAGAACAGAGTGAGTACAGTAGAGTTGTTCTGCCAAGTAACAGTTTATTAGGATGATAATGTTTTTCTCCTTGAATGTTCCTGATGTCATTAATTTGGGTTGATGTTAATGAACATTTAATAGATCTGCTCTGTACATACCTCAGGTATGTAAGAGCTGAACGCTTTGGCAGCAGAGCTTCCTGTTTTCAAAGCTTGGTGGTTTTTATCTGTGGCTGTGAAGAGAGCGACTGAATAAAAGCAGGAGGAGGAGGAGGACGACGAAGGCTGAGTGTGACACAGACCACAGATGCTGCACAGGAGAGCTCATTAGAGACTCACACACATTCACACTGACAAACACACATAATTTCAGTCAGACCAAAACAGCAATCATGTATTAGAATGTCATTACACATGGTGACACACACACAAACGGTGAAACACACACACACACACACACACACACACACGCACATGCACTCCCCCCCTCCACCCCACACACACAGCTGCTCCTCCACACACATGACCTGAATTTTAACTGCCTAGGTAGATCAGGGTTTAATTGAGCATGTAAAGGTTTTTTGTGTCTCTCTGTAAGTGTTTGTGAGGCTGATGAGTGGGGGTAGGGGTTCCTTAAACTGTCTTCCAGTCTGTATTAAAACCCCTAAAACACGTCAGCCACACTGTAATGCGAGCACACATGCACAGACAGACAGACAAACAAAAAGAACAAACCAAAAGAAAAGATTTAACAACCTAGTTTCCTTCTCCAAGCACAAATATTTGTCTTATCACTGTATAGCCATTTCTAGTTGAGATTTTTCAGTGTCTTTGGTTTCTCCAAACGGTCCTTTCACAGCTGCTTTTGTCTCTTTAAAGACATTTCTTCCTAGCTGCCAATGCCTTTGTTTTCTTTTATTTTAGAAGCATACCCTTCTTTTTCTAAACTGTTCTGAAGCCATATTTGATCCACAAACACAAATTTGCCTTTAATTGTCACCTCCATCACACATTAGTTATCAGTTGTCAGTTACTGGGGTCTGAACCATCGCATGGATTATATAGAGCAGGGTTCTTCACATTTTTCAGGCCAAGGACCCCCTAACTAATGGAGAAGGAATGCCCTAATACAAGTATATGTATTGTATAAAATTGTGTTTTATATTAAATTGGGTGTAGTGCCATGTATAAACATATCTTGTTCTTGTATATTTAATATTAAACTATTCAAATAATACACAGGTTCATAAATTCATGTTTTTATTTTAAACATGTTCAAGGTACGGCAAGGACAGGGGTCATGTCGCTGTCGTTTGTGAACATACTTTGTCAACTACTAATGCCAGTATCAACAATGTCTGGCAATGCATGATAATCATACATAGAAGCATAGGGTTTTCCGTTTCTTTCTTTCTTTCTTTCTTTCTTTCTTTCTTTCTTTCTATCTATCTATCTAT
>JAQQAE010000422.1:0-25697 GCA_029823295.1 Pseudamia nigra
GTTCCCCACTATCCTTATATCACTTGTTGCCAGCTGAAACATAATCACCCATGCAGAAATTATCCAATGAGAGGCTCATACCTATTTGCTTAGTTAAATCCAGGTGGTGACCTTTGTTTTGGCCAAGCAGTGTAAATGGCAGTTTGTTTATGCAGGTGCATGTATGCAGTGGGGAGCTGAAAATATTTTTTACCAACAAAAGGAACTTAAGAACCACTCATTTAGACCTACACTGAGTCAGCCTGTTTGGAAATGGCTGAAAATGTAGAACTGTTTGGCTTTTTGAGCTAAAACTTAAAATACAGATTCAGGGACTATGGCAGACTACTTTTACTTGTTAAAAACAGGCGTGATATATGTCCTTTAAACAAAGACAGTACTCTGGTCAAAGTACATGTATTGTAACCTTATAATTATAATGACTCAAGTAGAATTAGAATTACTCATGCCTGCGACCTTGACCTTTTTCCATGAAGACCACAGCTAATTTGAATCAGCATAGTCAATAACCCAGGTATATGATATTTTCAACCAGACTACGTAGCTAGAAATGCACACAGGGCAAAGTGAAATATTTTAAAACCCTATTGATCTTCAAGGTCAAGGTCATTTGATAAGTGAGAGGTACCTTGGAAATTAATGAATACATTTTTTGCCTCCAGTTATACTAGTTTTGGTACTATAGCTTAAAATAGTTTTTTTGTAGTTACCTAATTAATTACCGAATTATTGTGCAAATTAGGGCGGTGTTTGCCATAGTAATCCCTCCCTCTACCCAGGCCACCCATGTGCCAGTTTGGGTCCAGGGACTTTGGAGATACAGAGCCGAACAGACACACAAACTTACCTCTCGACTATATCCTCCTAAATCAACTATATACAATACATACATGAGTAAGAGAAAGAAGTATCTCATAAAAACCACAACATAAAATGATAGAAATAGAGAGTAATTTGATCACGTGGGATTTATTTTAGCCTGTTATCCATCCATCCATCCATCCATCCATCCATCAACTTCTGCTTATCCTGGTCAGGGTCAGGGAGACAGCAGCCAGAGGAGAGAAGCCAAGACTTCCCTCTCCCTAGCCACGTCCTCCAGCTCCTCTGGAGGGTCCCCCATGCACTCCCATACCAGCTGAGAGACATAGTCCTTCCAGCGTGTCCTGGGTCTGTCTAAAGGCCCAGTTCGGGGAATGGTCCACCCTGGCCTTCGGCTGCCACCCAAAACACAGCGCACCGGACCCTTACGACCATTCCTGCAGGTGGTGGGCCCACGGGAAGGCATAGTTATAAGGGTCTTCTGACTATGCCTTTATCTACAGATCATAACAATGTGAAGTTGAAAATTACTGTCATCAATAAAGTGTCAGATCCAGAACCAGGGAAATGTACAAAGTACACAATGTTAAACACTGTCTACTGTAAAACATTTAGAAAAAAAAAACCTGATTACGTGCTTGCAATTTGCTTATTACAAAATTGGTCATATTGTTCATATTTTATATTTGTTAATTTGCTTGCTTATTATCTTCATGTGTTTGCTTATTTTGTTAATATGCTCTTATTGTGCTAATTAATTTACTTGGTTATTTTGTTCATTTTTGTTAATTTACTTGATTATATTCATTTTTGTTCATTTTGTTTTTTGTTGATTTCTGCTGTTTTCTCTTAACAAAGTAAAAGCACATAATCTGACTGCTGTTACTCGTCATTTGGAGGCAAATAAAGTCTGTGTAAAAACAAAGTCAGTGTAAAAATGACTCATTATTCATTGAGGTGTCACCGAATATGACTGAGTGGAGGTACATTTTTTCATCATAAATATAACTTAATTAGTGCATTTTTTTTTACTAAATTACTCAAGTACATTTAACAGAGTAAATGTACTCAGCTACTACACCTGGTGTGGATATGTTTCTCTGGCCTCATGAAAAGTTGACATTTTAGAGATAGCAATGCTACAAACATATGATGATCTTATAGAATATGATGCACTGCTGCAGATTCAACGACCAATGAGCTCAACCTTAAACATGAACATTGATGCAACAAAATTAATCAAAAACAACATATATTAGGGTAAAACACTATGTTGGACCATTTCACCTTACAATGAACACTCTGACTTTTGCACATTTTAAATATCATTATACTGTACTTGCATGCAGAAGGTTAAAATTTTTTAATGCAGAAATTTAACTTATAACTTTTTCACAGCAAAATATGCAAAGTAATGTCATGATGTTATATAAAACCCCAACCAGATAATGCATTTTATAAATACAGTTATTATTCATCTTAAATATGTCACAGAACTCCTTAACAGTGGACAACAAACTGAAACTATTGAGGTGTGATTCTCAGTGTGGTCTTTATTTGTGTGAGATTCTTTTTGACCTGCAGAGGGAGCTGTGGTTCCCCATTGCTGTGTTTTTTTCTTGTGACCTGCAGGGGGAGCTATGGCTCTTCGTCGCTGTGTGTTTTTTCTTCTGACCTGCAGGGGGAGCTATGGCTCTTCATTACTGTGTAGTTTTTCTTGTGACCTGCAGGGGGAGCTGTGGCTCTTCACTGCTGTGTGTTTATTTTCTTGTGACCTGCAGGGGGAGCTGTGGCTCTTCATTGCTCAGTGTGTTTTTTGTGACCTGCAGGGGGAGCTGTGGCTCTTCGTTGCTGTGTGTTTTTCTGGGTGACTTGAAAGGGGAGCAGTGAGTCTGCATTGCTGTGTTTCTCAGCGTGACCTGCAGGGGAAGCTGTGGTTCTTTTGCTCGGAGTGTGGCTGCAGACCTTAGGCCTCCCCTGCCCGTGGGTGAGAAAGGTTTATGAAAGGTTTATTCACAGTGAGAGGGCCAAAAACCGAGGGAGATGTGTGACATTTAATCATGCCTCCGGCGCATGCTGGATGATTAGCATCTCTGTGGAAAACAACAGTAACAAGTGCCAAATGCAGTGTCGTGTACAATCACCTGGCCATGGAGCTCACAGTTACATAGGTCTGGTAATCAGCACAATTCAGCTCCTGCGGCTTCATATGTGAACCCGACAATCACCAGAACATAAAGTGCTTTGAAACGTGCTTAATGCCAGTGGATTGAAGCTGCTCATGCACTCATTTGTCTGTATGTAGATGGATTTACTCCCATTATTTATGGTTGCACCTGTACACTTACCACTTTTTAATAAAATCACAATTATCAACTGAAGGGAGGAACAGCTGATAAAAAAATGACCAAAAATGACCTTTTCCATCTGGCTAGACTAAGGGACTTAGTCATATTTTGACACCTAGACAAGAGGTGTTCCTTTAGTTGTGTGAAAATATTTCAGATCAAGTTTGAACTAAATAATTTTTTCATGCCTTTGCTGACAGCTGAAAGCTTTGGTGCTGTTATGCAATGCGCCAGTCAAAATGGTGGATTACAGACTGACTCATTAATGACGCACTCTTGATCATACTCTATTTATTCATTTTTCCGAGTTGTTGGCGGTGGACATTTAGCTGCAATTATACAATAATAAAGCCTTTTATTTTGAAAGGCTCCATTGATGCTCACCTTAACCTACTACATCTGATTTTTTTTCCTATGCTATTAATTTAGTTGGAAAATTGGAAAAAAGCTGAATCTTTTGACAACTATAAATAGTTGAAATGTGACAAATAATTGCACGTGATAAATAAAGAGTGTGAACATTAGTACGACTGTTGAATCGGTCAGCAATCACACAATGATCCACAGAAAACCCAGTAGAACCTGATAAAACCTGGCACTAATATGATACAAGTGGAATAAGACAAAATTTCCTAAAGCACTGTAGTACTGCCATTACATCACATTTCCATAGTTCAAATAAAAATTGACTGAGTGGCATCAATTACTTTGTTTTCTGTTTTTTTAGTAATGCAATTGTGTAAATTATTTTACACAATATTGAATGTAGAAGAATTACTTTTCAGTTTTGTTGTTACTTTGGCAAATCATGATGTCGGCATCTTTATTCTGAGCCACAACAGGGTTTTGCAACATTAAAGTACAAATAAAGCACATGAATGAAATAAACAAAATCACAAAAATACATTATGTATGTTATTTTCATCTTCTCTTTTTGTCTTGTTGCATCTTCTATGTCTTGATTATTTTGGCTTTTATGTCCTTTTTTTTCTTGTAACATCTTGTACAAAATTTTTATTTTGCTGTGTCTTTTACATCATTTTACTTTTAAAACCACATATGTATTTTTTCTGCAACTTTGAAATTATATTTGACATTTATCATAATCATTGACACTGTCCAATATTGACGCTTTTGTCATGATAACATTTTTGGACATATATTCCCAAGATCCGGTAGAATTCAAAGGCACTGTGCGACTATAAAACAAAGACGTTTGATTCACTGTAAATGTGCTCGATACATGATTGACAGATTTAAAGAGCTCATGATGCAACAGAAAAAGGTACAACCAGCATCTTCATTAAAATGGCCCTTAACTTTTTTGTTTACTTCTATTTCTGTAATCCGCATAGACATCAACTGTACGAGATGCTTTAAATAATTTCTTCCCCTGACATTTGCACCATCAAAACAATATTCTCTCATTTAAGCAGTACCTAAGATAAGAAACCTGGTATGTTTCCAATCTTCCACAGCTGTCGCGCTTGTGTGAGCAGGGTTATTGGATGTATTGAGGTCACTTCCTCTGAGAGCACTGTGGGCACTGAAGCAGCGCTCTAGCCAGTGGCATGGACCATGTAGCCGGGGGTAAAATGGACTCACCAGTTAGGAGTATCTCTTCAAGTCCCTGGAGTTGGAACAAACCGTTACTGTGCGTGTAGCCTCATTGCAGAAGTAATGACCAGAGTTTGTTTCCACTGTGTTTTCTAAGTGAGCTTTGCTACAAAGACGGCACTGTCGCCATCAAAACCAAAGTGACAGTTGAGGACGCACATGGAGTCAGACAGTTCGGTCACGTTGCCGCCTGTATACTTCAGAAGTTTGTGTTGTGAAGTTGTAGCCCTCTTAACCTCGAGTGAACTCCAGGCAACTGGAGCGTGACTGCGTGCTGTGTCGAGCCTCAGGCCCCATTTGGCTTTAACTCTGGACTTTCTGCCTCTAACGCCACATCCTGCCACTGTCCACTCCACTTAAGCAATGCTGTGCAAGTGTGGTTTAAAGGCTCAGATGGTAACTGGGTTTGTTTGGTCAAAGTTATATCTGACAATTTGACATCAAACTCATGCCAATATAACACACTGGCTATATACTCTTTAACTTTTTTTGCTATCTATCTAATCTATCTAGTGAGAGTATACAAATTAAATTAGAGTGAATGCACATCTAGGGCTGATGATGAGCACACATTAAAGGCTACAGAGCCCCTTGAGCCTATTAATATCCTCGAGTCTAACCTGAGACCGTTACCATCCACCGTCACAGTTTTTCTCTCCAATATGCCGTCAGAAACATATCCATAAATACAATGTAGTTTAATACTTAAACAAGAATCAAAATCAATAATGAGCTCACTATTCTTACATAAGCAGTATCTCTATAACCTACGAGTTTAAAATCAATCCGACTTAAAATATCTGAGGGTATTGATTTTACACATGGTGGAACCGATAGGCAGATGAATGGACAAACCTTTCTGGCAGAGACGCATCTGAAAGCAAAGTCGGGGTTATTGCAGGTCCACTCTCCGTTTGTCTACCATTTGTTTAATTTCCATGAAATGTGGAGGAGGGGTAGGATATAGGCCAAGGATGACCGCCTTAAATTTGAGAGGAGATCCTAATAAATTGGGAGAGGCTGGAAGCTTTTTCCACCCTTTTCCCATTTTGTAGAACCAGGCTAATGTACTGTATAAATTGTGGATTATTGAATATTGTGGAACATGACAAGCATTTCATGCATAAGCCTGTAATGAGAAAAGAGTGCAATCTCATAATAATCTGACACTATAATGCATCAAAATCAATGTTATTACTTATCTTTGGCATATTTAAAACTAATCTTAAAAAATCCCTAGTCCCCAACATGTATACTATGGAAAATATCTCATTTTATGTGAGTATTTTTCCCTAAAAACAGTGACATTATTTATTCAAATAGGCATTTAAAGGGTTAGAATAATTTAAATAATTCAATATTTGGTAGTTTTGATTAGAACTAAGGTTGATTGAAAGATTTGAGCAAAAAAGTGGAAAAATATTAATCTGGAATGTTTTTAATAGTAGTTTTTGGGCGAGGACGTTTTTGTCTAATGACCTGAAAGGGTAATAAATTGAAGCAACCGACAAGGGTTAAAAATGTCCCACATAATGATGGAAAACACTGGTCTGATCACAGTGAATATTCAATCAGAATGAGATACAGTAGGCTGGTGTAACTCTTTAATAATCCGACCACCAGGAAAATATATGCCATGGAAATACTTTCTCTTGTCCTTTCTCCTTTATGCACGTTTCACTCATATGGGGGCGACAGGTTTTGGGATGAACAGAAACACGGCTGCCTGGCCAAAAAAAGTGGTTTATGGGAGACGCAGGTAAGTTTTTTTGTTGTTGAGAGTTTAACAGATTTAAGTACTTCTGAATGCCTCATAATAATGAAAAAGGAAAAAAACGAATCTTCGTCATCTTTAACAATAAAAAGATGAGAAACAAGGAGCAAAATGTTTTTGCGCATGTTAAAGAAGTTTCATTCCGATGACATGCTTTGAGCACATAAATGAAGGGTTTGTGTAAATGCTTAGGATGGAATCTCCCACAATGATTTCAGTCAGATTGAAGAAATATGGTCCATGGAAACAGCCAGTGAATGCAATGAAAGGGGAAAGAGCTATTGTGTGATTACACAGGTTATCAGCGAGGTGAAATCCATCTTTTTAAGAGTGATGAATTTCCTTCCTCAATTCTCCATTCTGATGGCGGTTATGGGATACTAGTGTTGTACACGTGTGCTCATTGTAGCCGCTGAAGGAGCTGTCACACCGACTTGACTTACGTTGCCTTGTGCCACTCGTGTGGGCTGGTAATTTACTACAAATGGTATTGCATTCTTTTTTGACACCCTGCCAATGCTGTCAACTGGCAAAACACAAAAAGTAATTTTCCAACCTGGTCCCCTCAAACTCTTTAATGCATACTGTTTCTCTGCAGTCAGAGCACCTCCTTTCAGCTTTAAAGGTCAAGGGCATGATGGCAGACTGAGCTGGTAAATCTTTAATAAGTCAGTCAGGTCCATCTGGGGTTCATAGTCCACCGCAGAGGAGGAGGTGGTAGTCTGTCAGGAGAATCCGTCAGTAGCCACTTATTCCATTGTTTTCTGTTGTAGAAATTCCTCCTGATGCCCCAGCTGTTGCACTGATTTCCTGCACACAGGCAAGATGTGCGAAATGATGCAGTCATGATGTTTGCTTGGATTTTTTGAGTGGGTACATAAAAAGACAGAGAAGAAATATGCCAAAAAAATGAGTTTCCTTTAGATATGCAGAAGAAAGCAATACACACAGGTGTCAGAGTTTGTGACTTTATCTTTGACAGCTGAACCCACTGCAACCACCAACGCTGATATTTTCTTCGAGACAGATCCTATTAAATTAGAAACATCTGAACAACCTCCACATTTCTGTCACAAATATATCATAAGCATAGTAAATACTAGGCAACAGGCAGTTCTTAAAAAACCCTGTGAAGTTATAGCTACTATATCTATTTTTTTCATTCAAACGACTGAGGAGGAGGCATCTGTTAATGCCTCTGAACCCAGAGACTCAAGGTAAGGCTTTATGCACTAGATGTGAATATTCAGCATTGATAGGATGAACCAAGGTGACTTCATTGAGATTATTTAAGTATATTCATATTCCACCGTCAGCACTGATTGCCAGAGCTTAAATACCTCCTCTGTTTTAACAAGGCTGAAAAAATTACACAAGAAAAACATACTCATGAAACTGACAGATGAACTGAAAGATAGCGTGAATTGACAGGAATTAATTGCTTTTGTAATGTTTGCAGATTCATGTTTGCTTCTGCCTCTGTATGTCAGTTGTAATTACGCAGACACCTATGGGAGAGGGGAAGGGAGATGAAAGTGCTGTGAAACCAGGACATGAACAAAGCCAGAGCAGAGAGAGGGGGCCAACGCTTGAACACCGTGCCATGACAGACAGCCTTTGGAGCTGTTTTATTCGGCTGCCAGGAGCTTTTTAGGATTCGTTTTATCTGCTCTGCCTTCCCACCCACCCACATGCCCACCCCTCTGGATGGTGCTCCAGATGATTTGTGTCCAGTTTGGCTTCACTCGAGCCAACACTGCCTCTAAAAGCAGACACACTCAGCCTCCTTCTCTGCAATGAGCCTGTCTGTCTAGTGTTTGAGGGCTGTTAAACCTCTTTTCTGCTCGAGTAGGTTTGTTCGTGTAAAGCCAAAGGTCAATTCAGGTTAAAAGAGGATACAGTATATATATATAAAAACCTATACTTAGATCAGGATTTTCCTTCTAAGGTGTTAACCACATCTTGCTTCAAGATGTAAAGCACATCGTAACCCATGAATGAGGAAGTTCAGCACAAAGAGGGGATTAGATGAAGGGGCTGAAAGTAGTGGCATTTAATTCAGTCACAAACCTTAACCATGTTCTGTGCCATGAAGATCATCTTTTCACTTTATGAATGTGTTCTGAGAAATGTAACATTATCGAAAGTGATCTAATGTACTGTACAGACCCATTTACAAAAGGGGTTGCTGTGTAAAATGTAATAGAAACAGAATGTGATGATTTCCAAAGCACTGAAACCACATAATTAATTGAAAATAGCACAAAGACATATCAACAAAATATATTTGAGTTTTCATTTACATCTGAAACACAACCAATTCTTTTCTAAACAGAGTTGTGCAGCACAAATTCCATTTCCAGAAAAAAAGTTTCACTGTTTTCACTAATGAACTTAAAGGTCCAGCCAACAATGCTGGGAAATGTTCTTGTAGCCCATGTTTTGTCAAGGTCTACTGTAAATGATTAGAGAGGTGACCTCAGTTGACATGGCTTACGACCTCATAGGTGCACGAGCTCGTGGGGTTGGAAACAGTCGTAGCAGCAGCTACTATGGAATTAGCATCAGTAGCTTATCTAACCAAAGGATGACTGAAGAAAGACAGCCTGCATTTCAGATTCCTTCAACATCTGGTAGAGGGAAGAAAACAACAGACATATTAGCTTGACAACTTGGAATGTTGTAAGCTGTGATGACTGGCAGGTGGCCCATTGAATCGTTTATATCTATCCGCTAAAAACAATCACCTACTACTGTAGCTAGATTGCCAACATTGTCGACTGGACCTTTAATTGTATTTTGTTAATAACACAGGCAAATTTAGATTTTGATGCCTACCACATGCTCAAACACGTTGTGAAAAAGCCAAAATATGACTTAAATGTTTATTGTACACACAAATAACACTGTTTACTTAGATTCCACAATTAGTAGATTGAAGGTATAGTCTATGATTTTGGGGAACTAGCTAGTAACTGATTGTTTGTGGTGGACCACTTTTAGACGGTTGACCTACAGTACCAGTCAACACCCAAGTGAGTGCGTGAGCTTGTGTGCCTATCAGGTTGTAAGCTGTGTTGAATGGCAGGCTGCCTGTCTAATCATTCATAGCAGTTTGCTCTAAACGATCGGCTACTAGCTAGCTTCCCAACATTGTATACTGCATCTTTAACTGCATAAATGAGAGGACAATAAATGGACATAAGAGAGAAGTTGCCAAAGCTTTAGTCTTTACAATGACTAAACAAATTGTGTCAAATTTCATAAAAGAACTGACAAATATTTCAATCCTCTGACACTATCAAATTGTTAATACAAGCTTTCTTTTAATGACAGACCTTGCTTTAATACTTTTAAATGTGGATGATTACTATGTTAAGCACTTTGTGATCTGATTTTGCAGATGTGAAGTACTACTACATGCTGTAAAAGGAATGCATTATTTATTGTTATTATATATGTAACCCATACTCTTGCTGCATGGCTAACCGCCTCACCTGGTGCCTGCATTTGTATTACTTTGCCCCCTTTGATACTAGATGTCAAAATTGAATATGGACAGTTGGGACACCCATTGCTGACCTGTAGCATCGAGTTTGGCTGATGTCATAATGTATTTGAGGGGATTGTTGTCAGTCAGCACTGAGAATCTGCAGCCATAATAGTGGTCATGAAATTTATCAGCGGCTGCCCACTTAAGGGCAAGAAATTCCAGTTTGTGTGCTGATATCTTGTCTCAGGTGGGCTCAGCCCCCTACTGGCATAGGAAATGAACCTCTCAGCCCCATCCTGGACTTGAGCCAGGAGAGCACTAAGCCCCTGTCCTGATGCATCAGTCTGAAGCACAAAGGGCAGTTCATAGCCTAAGATGGGCGCAGTTGTCAACTTTTCTTTTAAGCTCTGAAAGGCCTCTTCATACTCATTTGACCACAAGAAGGGCTGGCCAGCCCCCAAACTTTACTGTGCACCTCTCTTTTTCTTTCTGGGGTTGCCAGAGGTTAGACGGTACAACAGAGCAGCCAGGGCAGAGTAGCCTTTCACATACCGTCTAAGGTATCCAGCAAATCCTAAAAACTGCAACACTTCCTTGCGATTAGTGGGTCTCTGCCACTCTTTGACTTTGCTGATCTTCTCTGGGCCATTCTGGATTCCATCAGCCGACACCAGGTGTCCCAAGTATTGCACCTCACCTGGCATTTGGAATGCTTTAACTTCAGGCCATGTTCCTGAAGCCAGTTGAACACAAGCTGCAGCCTCTCCAGGTGTTCCTCAAATGATTTGGTAAAGATAATGAGGTCATCAAGGTAAATCAGGAGCTGTGTAAAGTTCAGATCTCAAGCAAGTCTTTGAAAAGTGGAAGGGGCATTCTGAAGTCCAAAGGCATTTTTTGGCTTCAAACAACCTCATGGGAGTATTCAGTGCTGTCTTGTGTTTGTCATGCTCTGTTACCTCCACCTGCCAGTAGCCAGAGGTAAGGTCCAGTGTGGAAAAGTATTTCACTTGACCCAAGGCCTTCAGTGCCTCTTCTATTCTGGGCAAGGGGAATGTATCTTGTGTGCTGCAGGAGTTCAGCTTCCTGTAATCGATACAGAGCCTTAATGACCCATCCTTCTTGGTCACAACCACCACTGGAGAGGCATATGGACTCTTACTTGGGCAGATCACTCCTGCTGCCTCCATCTCTGTCAAGAGCTTTCTCACTTCTTTCTACTGAGAAGTGGGAACTTAGCGATATGGCAGTCGAAAGGGCTTATTACCAACAAGAGGGATCTCGTGCTGTATTGTTTTTGTGTGGCCAAGTCCATGGGATGCCAAGAAAACACGCCTGCATTTTTCTCCACAAATTCTTTCAGGAGAGAGCTCTGGTGCTCATTTTCCACTGCTGCTCCATTTAGGTCCACACCAGAGTCTGCTACCACATGGTCCACGACCAACACTGCATCTTTATTTCCAGCAGGCTTTGTGGTACAACACTGTCCTGCAGGAATGCATTGGCCAGTGATGTGTGTGGTTTAATAGTGATATCATGCTGAGAGAGGTTCATCACATGGACAGGTGCATAGCCCCTTTTTACATCTGTAAGAACTTTGGCAAACAAGAGGTTTTGTGGGAACTGCAGGGAGGTGTTGCCTTCAGTCAAGGCCGTCTATGTCTTCCTTTAGGGGCCAGCTTTAATTCTACCTCAAATCCATCTCTTTCCCAGAAGGGACGCATGTTTTGCAGCCAGTATATACTGCAGGGCCCACCATATCATCTGTTTCCCTTTGTTCTGAGCTCCTGACCTGTAGCAGAGCTGTGTACCACTCTGGATGTTTTTCTTTGACATAAAGTAGGAACTGCTGGCCATGGGTTGTTTGGAGATGACTCTTGGAGGCTCGGATGGCATTGGTTCCAACCAGCAAGGGGACAGAAGAGCGGTAATCAGAACCAGGAACAACAAAAGCAGGTACAGCCTTGTAGTTTGTTCCCAGGGCTTTGAGCTTGATATGCAAAACACCATAGTGGGGCATGGTCTGACCCGCCCCACTCTCTATAGGTACTGTAGAGGGCTATAGAGGGCTGAGCCAATAGCTGTGAGTAATGCTTGTTACCTGAGAGCCAGAATCGATTAGCACCCTGGACTTAGCTCCACTGACTTCCACCTCACCCTCATTTCTGGGACCCACTAGGGGCATCCTCTTTTGTCCCTTGCTGTTCTTTTTCACTTGTGGGTGGGGGCCTTGCTGCTTGCCCATTGTTGCCCCACCTACCATGGGCTTTATGGGTTTAAAGGCTGACCTGAAGGTTCTGTGTTTTCCTCTGCAGGGATTGTACACTGAGGTTGACCGGACCAGGCTGGGATTCAGTCTACAAACATCACTCTGCAAACATGGTCTGTATGTCCTTGTTGCCCACACCTGTGGCAAGCAACGCTTGAGCTCTGGTTTTGATTCCACTGGGCTGGTTGAGCTGTTGATGGGGAAGTGGGGGCCAGGGGGTTCATTCTTAACTCTAGGTGTGTTAGCTTTGCCATTTGCTCCTCAATCTCTAACAATCTCTGTTAGCTCTGATAGGCTGGAAGTATGGTTCGTTCTCTTTGCCTTAGAATGGGGAATGCAAACTGGTGCTGATGTGACATGCACTTGGGCATGTTTTCTTTGCTCTGAGGTTGGAATTTCTTACCTTCCCTGGTGAGGTTGCAGAGCCCAGCCTGAAGTTCCCTGAAGCCCAACAGTCTGGGCTTCACAAGTGCAATCCGTATGGACACCTCATCATTTAGACCTCTTAAGAACTGATGGGTGAGCTTACAGTCTTGATCTTGGAAAGGCCTGCCCCCTCTTTGCTTCTCTTCCGCAGCCCATAATGATGTCTCAAGGTTAATGGCATAGGAGCAGGCAGACTCTCCCGGCTTCTGGCTATGCTCATAAAAGTTGGCTAGGGGATCTAAGGAACCCTATGTATCACCATACTCTGCTTTCAGTTCCTGAAATGCCTTTTTGGATGTCTGGTTGTGGATGGGCAGGTTCAGGACCAGTTTCCTGGCCTCACCATTAAGGTGTTGCACCACCGTGGAGAAACAGACATGGGTGGGTAAGTCAATCTATCCAGTCAAGCATCCAGAAGATATGGCATGTCACGAATCCAGTCTTCCACCAGCATCTTGCTGTCAGCATGACCAGTGAACACTTGCCCATTGTTCACTTGGTGAGTCTGCATAAAATCAACATCACGTTGTCAGTGGAAGGCTTTGACTGGCTGTGGGGTGAAGGAATCGCAGATGGCAACACCAGTAGGTGTGGATAGATTGGTATGGTAGGGCGAGGTAGTGGGGGAGTGGTTCATGCAGTCATACTGGTCTGCATGTTGGGTGGATGTGAATCTGACTGGTGTGGTCGGGTGAGAGTGAGGTTGAGATGCGAATGGCCTATAGCTGCATGTGTGATAGTGTCAGGGGCCCAGCTGGTGGCAGTTGGTCGAGCTATGGGGACTGATTCACAATGGGGGGTGTCATGTGAGCCATGGAGAGCTGCATCGGTGAGTTGCATGTGTAGGGAGGGTTCATGCTCTGAACGTTGCAAGTTCTGCCCATACGCAGTGTTGCTACTCAGGGGAACTGCTGGTAATGATGTCTGAAGACTTGCCAGGGTGCTGTGTGGAACTGGGGTATAAGCCGAGTTGTATGTGGGGAGCTGGGAGTTGGGTTGAGCAGGATAAGGTGAGGCAGGGAAGAGTCTCATAGCATGGCCAGGTGTACTTGGCAGAGCAGTGTGTGATGATACGCTGCTCTGCCAAGCTTTGGAGAGGCTGGGAGACTGTGGACCCAAGTGAGCTGAATTGCAGAACAGGAGGTCAGTAGGATTATGCAACATAGTTATTGTTCTTTGTAACTCACAGTGTGGAGAGCAAACTATGTGTATGTAAATTAGCCCTGTGTAAATCTGTATGTATTCAGAGTTGTGATGTAGTGAGTAACACAGTTTAACAAATTACACAATGCAGATGGCAAATCTTGTCACAACAACTTAAAATGCACCATTCAAAGCTTAGCTCAAAAGGAACTAAACCCTGTAGCTTTAGCTTTTCTAATAGGGACTCAAAAATTAATTGTTTGTTTCTTTAAAAAAAAAACTAAAATGGTTAAGTGTCCTTAATATTACAAAAGGTCCACAAATGAAAACACATTAACACAACAGACTCTCACGTAGGTCTTTAAAGTCTACATCAGCAGAGGTGACTGGTGGATTGACTGATACTGTTAAGATTAGTCCAAAAAAGCTCCACCAGTTTTCCAGTCCGCTGCTTTCACTTCACAATGGCTACACAGTTCAGGATCCAACACAGTTCCTCAGAGTCCATTTACCAGGCCGTAGAGTACTATGGGTCGCTCCTGCTTTGTCTTGAAGCACTGCGATCTGGGTCACAGCACCAAAAGATATACTGTAACCCACACTCTCGCTGCGTGGCTAACCGCCTCACCGGCTGCCTCCCTCAGCACACCAAGGTACTCTGCATTGTGTTTATTTTCTGGAAGTGTGGTGCAGGGGGACAGGAGAGACAGCAGTCACAGGGATAGAGACGGGAGTCGGTTCTGGATCGTAGTGGACTTAGTGGCAGTACTTAATTGGCCTCTGTGCAGCTCATTGCAGGCAGACATCAGACCTTACAAAGTAAAGGACATGCTTTAAAAAAACATGGCGTCTTTCACAACTTAACAGGCAACTAGAGTTTCCCAGGGGGGACAAACTATGCAAAGTACCCTAGTCTTAACAACAGAACCAGTGTGATGCTGCCACTCTGTGGTGAATTAAAGTTTTTAACCTACAGTGTAAGAACATAAGGTTATCTACCTTACATACACAATATCAGCCAGTATTAAATTTATATTCATATCATAGTTACAACTTATAATACGTTTTCCTGAGAACTCAACAACTTCAAGACTCTGATTTGATATTTTAACATTTTCCACCTGGTAACATAGATTTTTCAGCACAGTGCATAATATTTTGAAAAAGTTCAGGGAGTGTGAAGTAAAGTCTGATTGACTGAGTGAGCTGGACAGGTGACTTTAGGTTTGTTTTCAGTGGCAATTTTATTTAGGTACACCTTGCTAGTACTAACTTGGCTCTCATAGCTCTCATAAGACACTGTGATTATAAAGGGATGGGCACAGCCAGCAGGGATGTTAATGAACAGTGTGACATTTAAACAATGCACAGTTGGGACCAAAGGTCCTAAATGTGCCACCACTGGCAGCCTGAAGAGTTGATATAAGGTAGGATGGATCCATGATTTATGTTGCTCATGTCAATCATTACCATACCATCCAAATGCCACAGTGGAAAGTGAGACTCACTAGACAAAGCAACATTTTTCCAGCTTTCTAATGACCATTTTTGCTGAGTGTGTGTGAATTGTAGCCTCAGTTTCCTGTTCTTGGATGACTTTTAGATGACTGCTATTGTGCATCTTCTTCAAGGTTTGACATGTTGCACACCCCTCTGGAATATTCAGTTGTAACCAGTTGTCATTTGAGTTACTGTTGCTTTTCCATCAGCTCCAACCATTCTGACCATTTTCCTCTGACATCTGGCATCAACAAGGTGTTTACACCCAGAGAACTGAAGATTATTTTTTTAGACTATTCTTTGTAAATTCTAGAAACAGTTGCATGTGAAAATACCAGTGCATGAAATACTCAGACATGCCAGACTGGCACCAACCACCAGGACACATTGAATGTGTAAACACTTTCCCATTCTCATACTCAGAATACACTTCAGAAGGTCATCATAACATTGTCTTCATTTGAAAATGTACTGAATTGCTGCCATGTGACTGGTTGATTAGATACTTACAGTAGCAAGTGTGCCTTCAAAGTAGCCAGTGAGTATATTGTCAATATGTAGTTCCAATCACATGTTAGTAAAAGTTTTTGGTTATTTCATTATTTGGGGGAGTATATGAAGCCTGTCTTTGTGTATTTAAAGTATGTGTGTCCTGTAAATAACCTGATAAGGCAATATTTAAAGCCTCTGTAGGGATTCAACTCATTCAGCTCATGAGTTGATTTAGATTCAATGCACAGCACATCTGAGCTCTGCACAATCCTGTTATGAATGGTTTGAAGTCCCCAAAGCTGGCTCTCAGCTCCTGCGTTCTTCATCAGGCCTGAATTAGTGACATTACACTCGAGGTGCCATCTCATAACTGGATTTCTTGTTGTATCTGAAGCCTCAGAGGGGAATCGTGTACCATGTGGCCATCTGTCTTCATACTTCAGCCTCCTGAGCCACTTTCCTGGAAATCAACACCCTGTGGTCTGAATCACACTCGCCATCCTGTGTCTGCAATTCTCTTCCCATCGAGGTGTGTGAGCACTATTGGAAGTTTTTTTTCCCCCCTTTGCGCACATGCTGTGCTTTGTCATTATCGTCATGTCATTTTACAAAGAGCATTATAGATAATGCTCCCTAAGAGCTTTTTGTGTGCTGTACATCATTCCTAGTAAATGACAGTTTATGGCCTGGAGATGCTATAAGAAACGCTGCACTATTGATTTCTGACATCACATCCATTTCCGTAGAATATTTCAAGGACCATTGCATCCATGGCTTTTAGCATGTCCCTGCATATTTCTAGCATCCTCCATGCACATTAACAACCCCACAGATCATGATAAAAACTCAGGTCTCTGAAGGTGTGGTTTAGAAACATACAACTACATCTCATCCAATTGCAATGCGATCATGAATCAAAATCAAAATTTCAACAACATTAGGGCCTGGAGCTGGGCAATAAAATGATGATGATAACTATCAATTGCCGTGATTATCATTATAATTCTATATAATTCCAGTTATCATGGTGTTTGTTCCCTGGTGGCTTATTTTGTTTGTGTCAAAAATAAAACACAAATGTTTTGGTGGTTTCGTTTTTTTTCTCTTCATTTACTCTTGCATGTTGTGATGGTAAAGGAATGCTTTATAATTTCAACAGTTTTTAATGTTTTATCGTTCAGTTTGTCAAATGTGTCATTTTTGACGTTTTTTCATCTTGCCGAATGAGAAAACGGATAGTACTTTTTTTCAGGTGCACTTCAGGTGTGTTTTTTCTTGTGACTGTGACTCTTCCAAATAATTTAATGGAGTTAATAAAGTTAAGGGCACTGAGTTTATTACAATGCTTAGAAGAAATTACAGTAGCTGCAAAATGTTGAAAATGTAGCGTCCCACACTAGAGCCAGTGTTTGTTTTGTCACCTCTAAGTGACTGTATGCCAGTACAATATGGCAGAATACATGCAAGAGGACCAGCTGCCTCTGCAGATATAAAAAGCAAGTGTTAAGATAATAAAAATGATCATTGTTTTTAGGTGTTTATTAGTGTATAATCTATATGAGTGTAATATTCATATTTATAATTAGGAACATTGTGCTCCTGTTCTGACAGATTACCTTAAATCCTACACACTGTAACTTTAACAAACGTGACTTCAGTTCAAAAAACATTGCACGATGCTGAAAAATGTGTAAAACACATTGTGTAATAGAATATGAACTAACAGAATCCACTGCACCACCTGGGTTTCATTAGAATATTATTTCCCACTGCGACTTTATTACATTCTGATGTTATAATATTATCACCCCATCATTGATCTTTCCCAGCACCTGGCTCTGTTTCAGTCCCATCTGTCCACTATCTAAGAGGACAATGACTGGGCATGCACACCAGTAAAGTCAAACTGTCCAAGTCCAGTGAAGATAGCCACGCCAATCTGGCCTCCCATTGGAGAGCCACTTGGATTTTTGGTGCAGCTGCTAATTGTGTGGCAGCAAAAAATGAGTCCCTCCATCATTCTATTGTGTTTTGTGTTTTGCCTGTGACTGTGCCAGCCCAGTGGAATGAGGCCAGGGCAAGCAGAAGCATATTTAGAGTGGGTCACTTTCCTACCCTTTTGTGTTTTTTCCTTCTTTTTGGGCATCAATCTATCGCACTCAGCTTTCAGTACAGCATATGGTAATCCAACAAATGTTCATATAAGTGCACCATGCTAATTACATTACATAAACATTATATTCTCAAACATATTCAGCCTCCAAAAACACCTGGTTGATTTGAGCACATATGGTAAAGTGCAGCATGTCCTTTAGGGGGCACTGTTGTATCAGCATAATTTCACTTTCAGAGCTGTGGAAGGAGGGAAGAGGCAGTACACCCTGCCACCCTATCTGTGTTTATGTCCTCACTTTGTAAGACAATGGCACTATATTCTTATCCAATCTAACCTCTACCTGGAGAAAGACACGGATACGGTGGCACTTTCCCTCCTGCAGCAAATTAAATCAGAATCCCATTATTGAAAAACAGATAACACAACCACAATTCAATACCACCATTGTATGACCAAAACAGGAAATATGGTACTTGTTGACTGCAGGATATTTAACATTTTGAGAAGGAATAATTGAATGCCTCGTCACGAGCAGAGTCCATTAATCGATACAATGTGTGATTCAGAATGATCGCTATTCTGCTAATAGACCTGACAAGCTCATTTGAATTATGGCTAAATTACTGCAGGAATCTCAGTGAGAACAATGGGTCTAATCCCATACAGATGAGGGAACATATCAGTCTTATATGCATATGTAATTAGTCAAAGGTTACATGCAGTATGTTGTCTATATTTAAGACTCAGAGCTAGAAGCATTCAGATAATGCATGATGTGCTGCATAATTTTTTTGACCTTGCCCTGACTACTTTATTGCATCACTCTCTTCTAAATCTTTGATTGGCCTGCCCCTCACAGCTCACCTCCGTGCTTTTCACTACCAGTTAAACCCACTCAGGTATTTGAATATGGATACCATCTTTCACTGTGTTATTGCCCCCCCCCCCAATCCTTCATTACAAATGATCTCTCAGCACTAATGAGTACACGTCTAAAAATACCATCCTTGTCCAGAGAGCTGGATTTGTCGTGGTGCGTACCGGGCTTTAACAAATGTTAATGGTTATGGAACATCAGACTGGTGTAATGAATAGAAGCACAGCTACTCCGACTTCATCTGGGGAGAATATTTTATATTCACAGCGCATCTGCATCCTCCCACTGAACTGTGCAGCTATAGATTCAGTTTTGACCCCCCTCCTCTATCTACCTTTTTAACATACCGGTGGTGTTCTCGTTGCCACGGTAACACCACATGACCTTTTGCAGGAGGTCGCCCTCATGTCAGTGTGTTGTTCGAAAGATTTCACTCCTCTTAAAAGGCCCAGCTCTGCACTCATTGGTGGTCTTTGCAATTGGAAAATGCTCTCTGCTTTGACGGATGAGGGAAATGTTCCAACTGGACTCGGTCTCGGGGTGAAAGAAATGTAAGGTGATGGATGGAGCTGTCACCACCCTTGTCTAATTAACTGACAGGGTCCCCTCATTGCCTGCATGAAGTTCCAATGACTTAATTCACGAAGAGATGTGTGGGCACGGCCGCATTTACCGATGCCAACTTTCTCCTCTGAGGAAAAAAATAAGCATACTTGAATCAAGTTTATACTCAGTTGAGATAGATTGGCAGGAGGTATTGGAAAGGCCAATGACAAGTTTTAAGAGTATTTGGCAGTTTTTTCATTTGTGGTTGTGGTTGATTTGGAAGTGCATACTGAAAGTGCATATCCACTACATATAAACCTTTTGTTCACTGCGCTTCTGTTTGTCATAATCATACTAGTATCATTGTCAAATACTTACTTATTTTCAGTTCACAGGCTAATTTTCAGTCTTAAGATGAAGTCAAAGAAATTGAGTAGTTAAACAAGGTAATGAGAGGAAAACATGACGTTACTCGATGAAGAATGATGAAATAACTGAACTGAAATGGTTCAATTAGACGATAAAAATGTACAGAATTCATGTGTGTGAAATGTGAACTGAGACTGTCATACCAATATCAAAGATTTGTTTGGCTCACAAGTATAAATTGCAGGTTTGTTTTTTAAACAGCATACCAAAACTGATACAAGCAAATTCCTCAAAGTGACTGATGCATTATCAAGATAGTGATTAATTTAATAGTTGGCAGCTGACGTATTGTTGCTGCTGTAATAAGGTAATTATTGCATTATGTAATTGTGCAGAGAGACCTTCTAGTTGCTAAAGTGCTTGGAGTGGAGGCGGGTTGTTCTGTTCGAGCAGAGAAAGAAGTTGATTGAACAGGACTGAAACCGTAAACCAGGCGCCTGCTGTGGACATACTAATGCCTTTGTCTGAATGAGGTTCACTGATGAGTCTCTAAACTTTCCACAGGCTGAAAGCAATGATGCCACTTTAGAAAAGCTGATATTACACAGTGAGGCATGATGACTGAGTGGCCATGTGGGCAGACACACACTCCGGGTGATTTCATCAGCGCCATGAGTTTCTTATGGCCAGATCAGAAGTGCCGACCCAGCAAAATGTTTGGAGCATGAGAGTCAGCTGAAACCAGGACCCCACACCCTTTCCTCCCTTCGTGAGAAACCGAGGGGAGACGTGGAAAGCAGGCCTCCCCCCATTACTGCCCGAGGGTCTGGGTCTAATTCGGACAAGATGTTGGATGTTCAACAGCCTCCTTTTCTCATTTACGGTGCAGATCTAGATGAAAAGGTGGCAAGCGGCAGGACCAGACCTCTGTGGAGGGGTTTCATTAGATATTACAATCTAAGCTTCCTCCAAGGCCAGGGTCAAAGATGGCTCCTATTTGCACCTTATTTCATGGCCAGGAAGATAATCGACCCACGCAGAGTCCATCTGGTTCACATGGAGGTCTTGTTTAGGAATGGCCTTTGTAGCACGCAACAGCTCACACCGCCCCTAAATGAGATGAAAATAAGAGCTGTGAGAAACCAAACAAAGAAAGGTTTGTTTCCTCCTATAGAAAGTAACTTCAACTACACTACACAATCCGAGGTCGAAGATTTTCCACCTTAGAATATATTCACCACACTCAATATTATAAAGAAACATATATGTATGAATATTACTAAATTATTGCTTTAATACACAGGGATTGACAAGGTTTGGATTCAGGAGTGGATCGTCAGTTGTGTTGAAGTTACTCATCTTAAAGTGGTTGTGATTTCAGAGTCAGTATTGTCAACTATACGAGTCTGTACAAGAGTTCTGATGAACATGAAATCTGAAGCTACTGAGGTCAGGAATGATGATCAAATAGGGTGGATTCAACATTTATGTGAGGAGAAATTCAGAGAGAAATCACAAAAATGTCAAACACTGCCCTACTACTCAATAGTTGAGAATTCTTCAATAAAATATTACAGAAATACATCAATTACTGGACCATACTAAACAAAGACCAAGACAGAGAACAGACCTAACTTTTTTGGATGCATTTTTCAAGTAGGAATGTGTCACTTTTAAGTTACAGGCATGGACAGACAAACAGACCCAACTGCAATACCCTCATATGGCAAAGGAAACAACAGCACCAAAACCAGATTATATCAGAGGTTTGTTCCTCAGATGCCTACTGAGAGTTGGTTTTTAGTCTACAACATGTGACAATCTCATGAGTTTCCTAAAACTGACTATCAGTGAGTCTGCTGTCTCTGTCTTGCTGAGCGTGATAATATCAGTGTTACCTCCCCTTACGTCTTCATGGTCTGCTTTGTGTCCTTCACAGGCTGTAATCAGATACAGTGGACTGATTGTGGTGCAAACGACCCGGGGCAGTCCAGCTGCACAGGAGTACAGTTTCAACCCCTAAATGATGATGTCACCGCTCCCATGTGATAGGACTCGGTTTCACTGTCAGATCAATTATTCACAGAGTTTAATTGGATCAGCTGAATCCAGATCGCTTCAGGGATCATTTCCAGTAACAGCAGCTGCAAATAAACCCTGAGCCAGCACACAAGACACAGGGCTCCAGATCGATATCCGCAGACTGCAGCACACCTCAGTGACTCCATAAAAACAATATGAATGACATGTAAGAGTAAAAAACTCTCCCCTTTACTTATAAAGGAAGTTCATGGTAATGTTCATCAGTCTGAGCCCAGGAGACTAATGCTAGCAATAAAATCTTGGATATAACTGCGTGGCTTGACTCAAGACAGGCTTCATCACAGCAGAGAATGAAGACAGGTTCCTCATTTATCATGTCATGTGACTACATACAAGATACATCAACACATATAACAGTATGCATTTACTAAGAAAAAGAATCTGGGACACTTGAGGTTAAAAAAAAGTTCATTTCAGAATAATTTTAGAACCTTCATCTGTGATATAATGTTAATTAATGTAAAATATTATAAAACCTCAAAGTCATTTTCCTTTTAAAATATACTTCTGATACATTTTAAAGCAACTGTAGAGGGTGACTTCATGTCAAGTGGTGAAGCAGTGAGGTTCACAGCTATGTACAATTGTGACCCCGTAAAACATCAGGTCCATGACTTCACCCTGTCAGACAAATATGGTCACTGCCGACTGTAAAAGACCAAGACCTTATCCATACAAATAAATGTTTGTTCAAAAACATTAACTTTGGTTGTATTTATGCCTATCAGGCTCCAGCACCCCCCCGACACTTGCAAGAATCAAGGGGTAGAAAATGATGGATGGATGGATGGATGGATGGATTTATGCCTATCATCCACACTAGTCCAGTGTTTTCACCTTCAAGCATTCCGGATCATCAAATCTGGAACATGTTGCCCAGATCAAACTCTTCAATGTGGTAGAACCTACAGTATGAAGATGATGTCCTGAATTTTGTGATTTTTATAGGTATTATTTGTGGAAAATGACACTAACTCACAGTGGTAAAGAATCATTCAAAAAAAATTCCTGGATCTATACGGTGATCTAAATTATCCCAAAATCTAATTTATTGTTCCTTGTGTTATTTCTGACCTATCTTGAAAACTGCATCAAAATCTGTTCATCACTTTTTGAGTTATGCTGTTAAAGGTGCTGTTTATGATGTTGGCAAACTAGCTTGTAGCCGATCGTTAGTAATGAACCAGTGTAAATGATTAAACAGGCGACCTGCCAGTCAACACAGCTGTCAAGCTGGTATGTCTGTTCTTTTCTTACTTGAACCAGATGTTGAAGGAATCTGAAATGTAGAGGAAAGACCTCCTCAGTCCTCCTGTGGTTAGATAAGCTACAGATGCTAACTCCGTAGTAGCTACCTCGACAACTGTTTTCAACAACACGAGTGAGTGCGTGAACTCATGCACCTATGAGATTGTAGGCCACTTTGATTGGCAGGTCTCCTGTCTAATCATTAATAGTGGCTGCTACAAACGGTTGGCTAAGAGCTAGTTTGCCAACAACGTAGACAGCACCTTTAACAAACTAGCTAACTAACTAATGAATGGCAATAAAACATAACCTCCTTGGCAGAAGTAATACAACAAATGATAAATTATGATTAAACAATGCCAGTTACCGGTGAAAACGTGACAGTAGTGCATTAACAAAATATTTACACCTTGTCATGTAGTTTCATTCACTTCTGAACCCCTCTATGAAACATTTCATATCATTAGCACACAGTACTGCATAAAATCCCAATGTACCACCAGTAGTGTTCATGAATCACCATGTAGAGACATGCATGTTTACATCACATGTAATTTATATGTTAAAGTGCACACATCTTTGTTTGAGTATCCTTGGTCATTGCAGTCACACTAATGTAAGAGGAAGGAGTGGAGCTGATGATCTCAGACTGTTGGGAGGACGCCAACCTGTGATGATGCTGCATTCATTAATCACACAGTCGTGTACAGTGGCGTTCACAGCCTCTTAGTCATCAGATATTCCCCTGGCCTCTGCTCCACTCCCCCTTCATCTCATTACAGCCTCCCCAGTCAAAGATGGCTTTTGTGCAGTGGGTCAAAGCTGACCAGGACAGTCCTACTCCCTCCCCGTTACTGGGTTTCAGGAGCCTATAATGTAGAGAACCCTCCATTCACAAGGCGAGAATAAAACACCAGGCTTATATCTCTGTGGAAAAGCAGAAAGAGCGGCCCATTCATCTTCAGTCTTCAGTCACACATGCACAAAAAGGTTTCGGTGAACTTTCCAGTTGAACACCATCTCTGTTTTCACATGAAACCCACAGTGTTTATCTAATCTTTCCCCCCTCACGTTCAGCAGATTAAATCCTAGTTTTACTCATGCAGTCTTTGTTCTGCTCAGTTTAAACCTGACTCACCTTATCAATGAGTGCTTCATTGAGAACAATCTTTTAAATATTGCAAAGTAAACACTAATTAATGGTCATGTTAACCCTTGAAAGCTCATATGTTGCTGATGGGGAAAATTTGTAGGGCTCCAGGTTCCCATGATCATGAACTGACCCTGAAGGCATGAATACGTCTTTTCATTCCCTCTACGTATGCAGACTTATACCACCTAAAGAAGCTGAACTCACAATGTCCCGAGTGTCAGACACGGTCTTGGTTAACAAGGAGACAAAATGAGCGGAGCTTTAACTACATTCATGTTGTAGCTTTTGATTGGAGAACATTACGGACGTGCCGTCAGTCCTCACCTCGCCGCTCAGCACATATCGTGTCGTTGCACTCATGGACCTTTAAAACACTGGACAAACAACATCCAGTGTGTAACCTTCCTTTTTTGGAATCTAATCATTGTAAGCAATGGTAGACAAAGTACACAGAAATGATACTCAGTAAAAGTACTGTTACTTAATTGTTATAATGACTCAAGTACAAGAAGTACTCATAAAAATTAGTACTTGAGTGGGAATAAAAAATTTATCCAACTGATAAAAAACTATTCAAGAAGTGAGTAATTGTGAGTAGTGACTGATTTATTATAACCTCATGTATTGTACTTTGTTTTACTTTTTTTATATTGCTGATTATTTTGCATGTTTTGTTGACATTTTGTACATTGTTTCACTAATTTTGAAAATATTTCATAGATTATTTTGCTTATTTTGATATCTTGCTGAGTACTTTTTTCTCTTTTGCTCATTTCATTAATATTCTGTTGATTTTACTAGTTATGTTCATTTGTAAAATATTTTGTACATTATTTTTGCTCATTTTGATTAGATTTCTTCTATTTTTTAGCTACCTTTGTTCATTTTGGTAATAATTTGTTGATTATTATGATTATTTTGTAATTTTTTTAAGTAATGTGTGTATAGATTCTCCAAATTTTTACTTACTTTTGTTGATATTTTGTTGATTACATTGTCTATGTTTGGTCATTTTGCTGATTTTTGCTTATTTTGTTGATATTCTGGATGTGTAAAGATGACTCACAGATTGAGGTGGAGCAGAATCTAACTGCGTGAAAGCACTTTTTTTCGTCACATATATAACAGAGCAGGAGTAAAAAGTAACTCCTCTCAGAAGTACAATTATTTAAAAAAAACAACTCTAGTGCATTTAATTGAGTGCATGTACTTGTCTAAGTTTACATTTCAAGTGTTTAGATCAGATTTAATTGGTTGCTTGCATTATTTGTTAAATATTGTGAAAAATCTACGCACAGACTGAACCATCTCACTCTCAGCTCATCACATTGTGTGACCACCTGTATTATGCCTTCAACAAACATTACTATACTATTTGAATGAAAAATAATTTGGTTTACAATG